>JAJHSJ010000386.1:5000-37167 GCA_021015155.1 Magnolia officinalis
GTGATGGAGTGCCCACCATTAAAACCTTTTTAAGCAAGTTATAATGTTTAATTGCCATCCAACCTATTGATTAGATGACATTGACTTAGATGAAGGAAAAACATATATATATGCTTGATCCAAAACTTTTATACCCTTGAAATTTTTTTAATGGTGGGTGTTCAATCACCCTGGTTTTCTATAATATGGTACACTTGATATTTGGATCTGCCTTATTTTTTAGCTCATGTTTTAAAACGAGCAGGAAAAAATAAATGAGCAGTATGGATTAAACACATACATCATGGTGGGACCCACGGAGGGCTAGTGGCCGTGCCATGACATGCAGGCATTCTGAATCGTATACTTGATGGATACGGATAAGTATTGTCTACAAAACCCTTTTGTAGCACATAAAACGTTCTATCCTTATAGGGTCCATCATGTCGTATATGTAAAATCCACTCCGTTCATCAGGTGAGAATCATTATTTGGACCATACATACATTATAAAAACCCAATTTACCACTAATATGGACCCTACCTATGGAAACAAAGTAGAATTTCTCTCAAAACCACTAAGTTCACACAACATGGCTTCCTCGAATTTGTTATCAGGATACTTTTTATTTCTTATCTTCATCTTGGTGAGTAAAACATGATTAACGGTTTTGATGAAAGATACACGCCATAGTGGCCCCCACCAAAGCCTATGGTTGGCATCTCATCCATATTTTTCCATGTGGTGTGGACCATCTTAGTTGTCGATCCATCTGAACTTTAGTCCTAATAGCTAACATGGAGGATAAAAACCCACTAGATGGTGTGGATTTTACATATTCAACATTGGTGGTCCCCACAAATTTGTGTGTTGTACGCACTCCGTAGTCCCTAAAACAAGTGTTGTAGAGGATTTCGGTTCAGTGTATATTAATAACTGAAAATAAAACCTGCTGAGCTGTGGAACGGTCCATTTCTATCAATTTCTACGTCACAATCCCAAATTCAGACGTGATGAAAATTCCTAACCTTGCATTCATTGTCACCGGTTTGGATTTTTTTTAAATTTTTGTTTCTTTTGTTTTTTTAACCATCAAATAAATGTCTTCCAATCGGACGGTTAAATAATCAAATAAAAGAAAATTCTAGATTTTGATACATCTTGGGGCCCATAATTCGAATGGTTTAATTTAAATTACTTATATGCCCCTTAAGCAGTTTATAATTAATTTCTAAGTGCCTGTGTATCAACTATTGTACTCTGCCAGAGTATCCTGATGAAGATGTAGTACACTCAATTTTCAAATTTTACAAATGGGATCCAGAATATTCCATTGATCAAAACCGTTGGTTTCTTGATATCCACTGTGGATGGACCAGAAGATTTTCAGTGCATCATTAATCCACGACGGCACCCAAAAGATCAACGGTCCAGATAAGTGAACGGTGGGCCCCACTTGTCATAAACAAAAAAAAAAACAAAAAAATGAAGAGTCTATTTTGCATTGTCCATAACCTACTCTGATTGAAGATCATAGGATTCTCCTTATATTCAATTCATTGCATGAGTAAAAGAATCCAAGTGAAATAGGTGGATGATAGTGATGGGCCCATGTAATATTCAAGCTTCTGATCAGAACAATAAAGCAGTGGCTGTGGAGCCTCTGAGCCAAAAGGCCCAGTCCTTTTCTGCAAAAAGTCAGTGAAACACATCTATGTTTGTTTCATACACCTCCTTCTCTTGTCTAAAAGCTTGGGGCCCACTACCCTATCCTTCCACCATCAAGACGAGGACAAGTACCCCGCAGGAGCACCCAACAGTATAGCCCGCAATGATAAATGGTCCCTGACCGTGGGCCCATCTTGTATATCCACTCCGTTCATCTTTCCCAGCTCATTTTAGGGCATGAGCCCAAAAATGAAGGAGTTCCAAAAGTGAGGTGGACCTCACCATAGGAAACAATGGTGATTGACCGTTAAAAACTTTTGTGGGCCACACAAGTTTTGGGTCAATCTGATATTTGTTTCTTTCCCTTTATCTAAATCTGTGTGACCTTACTAACAGGTTGGATGGCATATAAACATTATTGTAGGCATTACCATCGGCCCCAAGAAGTTTTTAATGGTGGAAGTTCAATAACAATTGTTTTCTATGGTGTGGTCCACCCGAAATTAGGATCTGCTTCTTTTTTTTTGGGATCATGCTCTAAATGAGCTGGAAAGTGGATGGACCGCATGGATATAATATACATACATCAAGGTGGGGCCCACGGTCAGGGGCGCACCTAATCCGCTCGGGACGTCTGGACTCTATTTCTCTGAACCTTCGAGAAAGCAGTTCGGGTTTTATACCCTATTAAATACGGGTCCAGTAAGGTTAGTTCGGCCCACTGTCACGGACCGGGTTAAGACGGGGTTAGGTACAGGTCTGGATTGGCAATGCTTGAGTGCTCTCCTAAGTTCAGTTTGACAGTCCGATCAATTGATCTGAACTGTCCATTGAGTCCAATGCATTTTTCTTGAGCTACTGTGAAAAAATCACACTGATCAGATGATCCAGACCATCGTTGATTTGGCCTTATTTTCTTTATCCGTCCTTCTTTTCCAAGCCATGGATGGGATGATACGATTGCCTAAAGAAAGTGATTTTTTAGAATCATAAGCACTCCATGATGGTTTCTAACCAATAGATGGATCCGATTTTTGGTCAGACCTATTTTTACGTAAATGATCTTTGCTGTCCAAATTAAGGCCACTGATTGAATGGTTAATATTTGTCGTATTAGTGTGATTTTTGCATGGTTTCTCATGAAATGCGTATGGGACCTTATGAACGGCCTAGATCAATGGATTGGACAGTCTAGGTGCCTCAATGCAGCTAAATACAGCTAGAAGCACTATAATTTATAGTGCTATGAGAGCATCAGAGCATTTCCGGTAATATAATAAATTAATTATTCAACCAATGGAATAAGGCTTGCTCAGCCAAATGTATATAAGTTGCGTGTTAAGGTGGCGCACGTGCGTGATCACGTCCATCTAATTAGGTGAGCCTGATCATCTACATGTAATGTAGACCCGACTTGGTCCAATACTCTAAATCAAGGTCCAAACACGGTAACCAAACCCAATCAGATCCGGGTCGGGGTCCATAGCTAGGACCCGGTCGAACTCGACCTGTTGACCGCCCTAGCGGAGCCCTTATTTTGTGATCCGAACCGTTCATCAAGGGGCCCAGCTATGGATTGACTGTGATGGAAAGAACCACTAGTTGAACAATGCGGTAGCTCATGTCCACTCAAACAAGCAAAAGCCCATAACTTCAACGGGTACGATTGACAGATCGTGGTGGAGTTAATGCTGTGGGACATCGTATAAGAGTCATTGGATGGTACGGGTGGTGTGGACCACGTAATCGAATATTCGTACACGCAACTGAAAGCCAGTAAGCGTATTGCGTCCTACCCCCAACTGGACGAATCCGGTCCAGGTAGGGGTTCTGTGGGGCCCAAAGTGATCTATGGGGTTTATCCATGCCGTCCATCAATTTTTCTAGATTATTTTATGATATTGGATAAAAGTGAGGCAGATATAAAGCTCAAGTAGACCACACCAAAGGAATGAACGGTGATAATGGCTCTTATCTTTGAAACTTTTCCAGGGCCCACTGTGATTTTTATTTTCCATCCAACCTGTTCATAAGGTCACAAAGGCTTGGATAAAGGGAAAACACAAATTTCAGATTGATCCAAAACTTCTGTGTCCAAAAAGAAAATTTTAATGGTGGGCATTCAATCCCCACTCCCTACAGTGTAGTCTACTTGACCCTTGGATCTGCCTAATTTTTTTAGATCATATCTAAAACTGATCTGAAAAAATGGATGAACGGCGTGGATGAAACCATACATCAGATTGGCCCCACAGAGCCCCTGACTAAACCAAGTCTGTCCACGCCGGGCCACACGCAATGCACTCCCAAAAGCTACCCCTTCCCCATTTATTGTGGGGAGAGGGGGGTTCTTACCAGATAAATGGCCGGTGCTAGCTTTATTCCCTCCCCTGCCAATTTGAAATCACCAAGCAAGCTTGTTACTTTCAGTACATTTTAAGGCCGAATCCAATGCAATCGTTTCCATGATAAGCTTTAACGTACAAATCTACATGCAGGGCCCACCTTTATGTTTTAACGTTATCCAATCCATCTATCATCTTAGACCTCACTGATGTTATGCTTGAGTCTAAGAAGTGGAAGTGAATTGGGTGGTGACCTGCTGTTTGTAAGTTCGCTAACTAATTTTATGCATGAGCCCAAAAATAAAGCAGATCTGAGGCTCAAGTAAACTTTACAACATGAACTAGTAGGGATAATTAATGACATCCATAGATGCAATGTTCATAGGGCCAACCATAATGTTTATTTCTAATTTGATTATTTAATAAGGTCAGACACACATGAATGGTAGGAAAATTCAAATATCAGCTTGATCTAAAACTTTTGCATGCAAGATTTTACCAGTAGCGGTTCAATTAAGAGTACTTCCTTTGGTGTGGTTGGCCAGAGATTTGAATATGGGTTTTATTATTTTTTTTTTTTTTGGGTTAGTTTGTTAGTACACACACATGTCAGTACACACACTCCATGTTAGCCACCCCCACTAGGGATCCATACCAAGACCTCAAGTATTGAAGTATCTCCACTCAATCTGCCAGTTGAGCTATGGATCTCCGCGTATGCTTTAATTTTAAATTCATGCCTTAAACTTAAAAAGAGTTGACAAAACAGATAAATTGTATGAATAAAACTCATACATCATGGTGGCCCCCACAAAGCCTGGTCATTTGGGATACAAGTGGGGATGGTTCACCACCCAATCCAATTCCCACTCCACAGGTACATTTGGGTGTGGATTGTGAAATCATAGACACTGGATGAGGGAAATCCATGTTTAGTATGAGACTTATTGACGTCCCCGCCCACCAAGGAGGACAAGAGACTTATTGTCGTCTTAGGGGCAGTGGGCCACCATGTTTAGTATGTTTTATCCTTACCATCTATCTATTTTGACTAATCATTTAGGGAATGAGCCCAAAAAGTTAGGAATCGAGTACTTATAGTTGAAAACATTTTAGTATAAATTATGATATTTATTTACCATCTAACTTGTTCTTAAATCAACATAAAGTGAAAACATAAATATCAGCTTGATTTAAAACTTTTGTAATTCTCAAGAAGTTTCCACCGGTAGCCATTTGAGCCTTACATCTTCCTCTTTTTTTGAGCTCATGCCTTAAAATGCTAAGTTAAAATAAATAAAATATATAAATATATCCCACGTGAGCATCTGTCTCTGGCTACCTCGTGGCAGTAGTACCTAATCCACCTTCCAGATTGAATGCGAGACCCACCTGTTTTCATATGCCATCTAATCAATTCAGAAAATGTAGTTGGCCACAACTTAAAGAGTTCTTTTTAAAAAAATAAAAAATAAAATCAGAAGTTTAAGGCCTGATTTTTGGTTACCAAGGAGAACATTATAGGGCCCACATGATGAACGGATTAGATTTCATTTTCACATATCGTTGGGGCCCACATGTCGATTTATACATTAAGCTCATTTTAAAAACGTTTGCATTGGATCCATCCTCTTTTCAAGAAAAACGACCCTTGCTAATATGCACCGTATGTGACACAGCTCTTTTCTCAAATTAAATAAAAAGCAAAATGGTAATTATAACCACTAATAAATATATGAAATAGGTGGGCCACATACAATCAAAGACGGTGAAAGTGCAATCTCCACCGTAGGAATTTTGTTTAAGCTCAATGGCTAGAAAACACTCAAGTTCACATGGCCAAATCACAGCCAAAAATAATTGAGATCGATTATCTCTTAATTAACCTAAGAACCCGGTTCGGCTCCACACCGCGTTCCGTACACGGCTCATATCCCGACCCTTGAGCGTGCGGCCCACCCCCTCGAACACCGACGTGGCCGCCATCTTCTGGCTCTGAGCATACTCACGTGCCAGATACTCGTGCGGTGGGACCCACTCAGCATCATCATCATCATACTCCACTGTCCCATTCTCATCACCCAATGACTCAACTGACTCGACTCGGAGTATCTTAGGCCAATCAGGAACGTTCATAGGCGCTGACGTGGCCATACCACGCTCGTTCGATGGTTCCATACTACTATCGTGTGGACGAAATTGGTGTACGATCCTCGCCGTCGCTTTCCCCGACTCCTCGAATGCTAATGACAGTCCACCCAATTGACGGTCATCTCTCGTGGCCCACTCCCTCGATCGAACCGTCGAATCCAAGCCGCTCTCACGTCGTTGATTACTTCGTCTAGTGATTGCACTATCCGAATCGTCGTGGTCGATCACGGACCACACATCTTCTTCGACTAGCTCCGATATATCCGTGCCGTTAACCGTATGACCACGACCATAACCGTAACTCCCCAATAGACGGTCACGATAGCTCGATCCATATTTCCGACCTTTCGCCATCACGACACTTGTCTTCAAGACCATCAGCATATTTCCGGTCACCGGATGTATGGCCGGCAGATGACCCACGTCGGAGAATTGGAGCATGAGCACATGGAGAAATTGTCAGTTATGGCCATGACTCATACGTAAAAAATCACATGAAACTCGTCTCATCTACTCTCTATTTATAGTAATACACGGACTCACATCTTATTTGCATTTCGTTTCATTTCATTTCATTTCGTTTACATTTCGCCTCTCTTCAGGTACTGCACACGTCACGAGTACCGTGAAAATAAGAGGATGTACCTTGCCACCCGTCAGATTTTCGTTCGACAGTGGGTCCCACCAACGTTTTGTTGACTACGTCAAATCCGTCCAATGGTGGTGGGCCACACCTCCACGTGGGTGGGAGTCGAAACGTTCCAACTACTCATCACTTCATGACCCTGGGTCCCACCTTTTCAGCAAGTATCTGAGGCCACGTGGCACTCCTACGACCAGTCCCAGAACTAATAAGTTGGCTTTTTGGCAGGTGTCTCGCAGGAGTACTTCAAAATGTAGTCCTCCGTGACATCCATCCAAAGTTTTCAACCGTTCATCTAGCAGAACCAATGGTGGATGGACCCTAATGTACAAACACACACACTAAAAAAATCATCACATGGGATCTAAGCTCGTGTACTCGAGAGACGGTTCATATTCAAGAAGAAAAGGGTTTGTTAATTGAACGATCGGGATAATTCAGACAGTTTGATTTGTGCAAGGTAAGCCATTCATGTAGAGGCCCACCATATGAACGGTTTTGAGGGTCATGATGGGATATATATCGAGTTTTAGGTCCTGCAAACTACAATTAGGGTGGTCCCTCGGGCTAATGAAACGGCCCCTTCTGTTTCCATTTCAATTAGCAGGCAGCATCCAATGCTCGGCTCCGGAATTTGTATAGTGCGTTCCAGCTTTAACTTCTATGTCGGCCCATAGTTCAGAGGTCCGAACCGTTGAGATGATGGGCCTCACCGTGTAACGCCCCATGAACGAAAAATCTGAGCCGTAGATTATTTTTCTTTTAGTTGGATGAATGTGCGGTTGATTTATTTTCTTTCCTAACCGTATACTAATTGGCCAACTATTGAAGAGTTAGGATTTTTTTTTTCTACGAGAGGATTTTCAGTACATGATCCATCCATGGTGAGGTCCATCAAATCAACGGTTCGGATCACTGTCCCACAGCTCCACTAGTACAAACTAAAAGCCACTTGCGAAACCCCCACAATCATTGAAGGTATGCGTGATGCTAATTCCGCACGCGCGTAGAACCGGAACCCATACACACGCGGTCATACGTGCAAATATGAAACGCGTATGAAATCTGGGCTTTCTATGAGGTTGGAAATTTTCTTAGATATTATCCATGAAAATCAGACAGTTTTACTCTTCAGGTGGGCCACAGTGTAAAAAGTAGATCAACGGCTGCAAATCTTTTTCCATCCACTCATCTATTTTGATATACTGTAGCCCATCTGGAGTGTGGAATGACCCAGAATATATAAACGGTATAGCTCACCAGATGGGTAGCTCTGATAACACATGATCCCCGCGAGTGGACGTGTATGGATCCCACGCGCGCGTGTACTTAGCAAACATCAATTGAAGATTACATGCATGATGCATGTAACTCATTGTTGAGAAGGCTCGAGGCTCAAGTTCATCCAGTTGGACCACAAGATTTCGTCCACCCAGAGAATTACTTTTAACATATTATTTTTTATATGAAATCCAACCGTTCCAATATGTTGTATCCATGGTGGTAATCATTTACTCAAAAATTATCCCCATATTATAATCAGGTGGACCACACCAAAGAAAATAATTTTGATCCTTTGATAAATAGAAAAAATACAAGAATGAGCCTTTAAACCAGTAGATGTAGTTGAATTTTACCACAGGTGGTTCCCATGCTAGTTCCAACCTATTGAATGGGTTGGATCTCGCACAGGCATGAAAGGTTTGAAGTTATACAGTTGGTGTACTGTAACTTAAAGTACAACTGGTTGTTTTAAGACATTCTCCTGATTATTGGGGGATCATAAACTAATCTATTAATCTAATCCAAATGGGTGTTGAGAAAAGAGCACACGGCACTTTGGACGGCTGAGGAGAAGAACAGGTCAGTGAGTGGCCCACCATAGCCTTGTCCTTTATGATCTAAACAAAAACCTAACATCATCACAATCCCTTCGCTATCAACTCCCTTTGCTTTTTTCTACAACAGTGACTCTCAATGCCACTGCAATTCTTACTACTTAGTAACATATAGTAGCTGTTGGTGCCAGTGCCATTGGTGGTGGCATTATTGATACGACTGGGACCCACACCACAGCGGTGGGATGACAGAGGTGGGCCCTCATCACACCACTTGGACAGGTCCATGCACCCATCACCTCAATCGGAGTCAGAAACGTCGGTGGGACCGTGGCCGACGCTGACAGTGCTTTCTATATATTGTATTAGCCAGCTAAAATGCCATCTACCATGACGGATTTTGCCTTGTCATCTTACCTGTAGTGGATGAGCAGAGGTGGGCTGAGATCTTATTACATCGATTCAGATCACAATCTCACCTGCCACACAAAATGCTATATGTTTATCTATTATTTAGTTGGTTTCGGTACAACTTCTTAATTAAAATCATACTCAATGTTAATTTACTTTTTAAAATTTCTGTATTGAAAACTTGTCTATATCGAAAGCAGATTTGAAATGTGATTTTTGTAATATCTTTCTTATATAATTATTACTTAAGATTTCATTAAGTACATGATGGTTCAGCAAAAAAAAAAAAACAAGTGGTCCAACGAGGTGTGTAGTACGGTGCATGTGAGTGGGCTGCTTGGTTTCATTGTGGCCCTTTTAAGTAGAGCTGGGCACGGGACAACTTGAATCGGCAAGCTTGACTCGGTCCGATTTGTTTGGACCCGACTCCATCCAAACTGGGTGGGTGAGTCGATCCGAACCGAGTTGACTTCCTCCAATCCGAACTCAAACTAAGTCAAGTTCGGATCACCCAGTAACTCGACTTGACTCGACCTGAAATCCAACTCGGTAGTAACTCAACTCGACCCAAAATTTAACTCGGTACTAACTCGACTCGTACATTTATATTAAAAAAAAAAAATTAGATATGACATTTCAGATATGAGATGTTGTGTAACTGATGGAGAGGCTGCAATTTTGACAAGTGCACCTAGGTTTTCAGTTGTAATTTTAGCCTGTGGATACCCACCACACCCGACTTGACTCGGTGCCGACTCGACCTGACTCAGTACTTGTGATCCGGTCGGACTCGATCCGGATTAATCCAGGCTAGACCCGGACTTGGATCAGGTCAGGCATGCTGAACTCGGTACTGAGTCGGGTCGAGTTCGGGTCAGGCTTATTTCGAAATTGGGTCAACCCTTGTAACGTCCCAAAAATCGGCACCCGAGTACGGAGACTCTGATCCCGAGTTTTCAAATGTTAACCTAACAAAAAATACACGTGTATTCTTATTCAAATTTATATTCATTTTATACACAAATCATCAGAGTAACGCATTTCAACGTAACAGAACTAAATTGAGTTAGAGATATCTAAATCCGAAAATATAGGACGCTACCACCCAAAAGTTACAGTTCCAAAAGTTGTGATCACTCATATGAGAATTATATAAATCACAATCATTGCAAAAGGAACAAAAAAATAACTACCCAGCGGGAAGAAGCTAAAGATCTACTGGGTGCCTCGAGCGCACCAACGACTAGTCCTATTCGTAAGTTATCTACTTATGTCAAATATGAGGCATCGAATGCCAACATAGTGAAGAAATATCCCCAAGATTTTTTACTTGGGATATTTTAGTGAATAATAAATTCACAACGAATACATATTCACGCATGTAGTACACTTAAGCATATTACCTTTAACGCATAGTTATTAAGCAAGTTACACATGTTATCAACACAACCAAGTGCAAGTAATAATGGAATAACAAACAAACAATTTCTTAATCTAGTTGGTAAAAATATTAATACTATGATGAAATGATGTATGCTCCTTACAATCCACCACTCTTTCACAAGAGACTTTAACGCTTATTTCATAAATATCAAAACTCCGTCACAAGCGACTCCAACACGAAATCGCAAGCTATTTTAGGATATGCATGATTAGCCAAGTGATTATTAGTCCTAATTTATATAGTAGTTTAGCAAAACTAGGATATTACCATTATATCACGAGTCATTAGCCGGATCACGTGGCTTGTTGTAGCATGTGGCAACTCCTCGCTAGTGTCCCTTGATCCAAATTAAGGGATCAATACGGTACGGGCCGTCACCCAACACTGAGTATGAACAATCAATTCAGAGGTGCAGGCTTGTCACTCAAAACTAAATCAATACAGAGAGAATGACTTGTCACCCAATCTCATTCACGCCCGATCGTTTGAACGATCGATATTCTAGCATTGAACTATCGACCGAGTAATTTGACGGGGGCCATTCGAACAACATTCTATTACATTTATCAGTGCTCACTGGTCACTTCAGGGAGGCTCATTACCTGAGCATAGGTCGACAACTCGAACACGGTATCCAATACCACAATGCTCGGCTTATGAGTCTTTGTGATCGTAAACGTACTAATGATTATGAGTATACTAAATTAATGGTAATGGTGGTATCTCAAATTCTATTGAATATTATATACAATTACCAAGCATAAGAATGATCGAGCCTATATTAGACTAATGCGATCGACTACGAAGGACCCCAGCCAAATCAACATTACATAGAAAACATCTAGTGTAATTTCAACTAGTATTGATCATCCGTGTTCAACTTCGGTCGGTCGTATAAGTCTGAGATAGTCTCATTAAAGTGGGTTATCCGCATATCTAAATAATTTACGGAACTCAATCCACCACAACAACAATTCGAATTTATCCACTACATAAATATGATTGTAAGGAAATTCAACACCATACTATGGTATACCAATTGAACACATGCACAATAATTCAATTTACATCAACATAATTCAATCATATTTACGTTTCTTAGCATTCGACATCGAAGAGTTTTAATATTAAGAGTTTCAAGCCATTAATCGAGTATGTTATCAACCAAATAGAAAACAGACACATTTAATTATTCTAAAATGTCAGGTAGAAGCTTGATGACAGATCTTCACATTAGAATCGAAATCCTCGACTTGAATGCGGCCTTAGCTTTTGAAATTTGGGGAAAATGCTTCGAATCCTAATTCATCGGCAATTTCATTGTTAGTATCGTGAATTCTAATATAATTAGATTTTAATTAAGGGTTAAGGGTTTTACCTAACTTAATTTGAGTAAACTCCAATTCGATTTGACGAGTCGGGGCCCCAAGTCTTAACATGATCAAACCTTCGAGTTAAGGTTTCCGAGAAATAATAAAAACAAAAAGGAGTTTCTAACCCTAATGGATCAAACGTGCAAGAATCGAAAGAAAGAAATGAAAAAAGTAATTAAGGAAACTCTTACCTAAGAAGGGATGAAGCATCTAACCCAAAATCTTTGGATTTCGGCCGAGGAAGGCATGAAAATGAGCATAAATGTAAGATTTTGCAAGATCTGACGAGCACGGGGATCGGACGACAATGATCCAGCACTGGACCCAATATTTCTCTTATCCTTCTCTTCTCTCTTTTTCCCATTCTCTTTTTCTCTATGGTAAAATCGGATGAGAGCAAGGGTTACCCCCCAAATGCCCTATTTATAGCACAAGAAATGGTGTAAATGGCCATAAGGGCTAGGTTTTCATTATATTAGTCTTATGGGAGGGTATTTCTAACATTTGGGGTCCACTATATATGGGGCGTAGGGGTCGTTATACACCGTAGGATAGTTGTCTCTAGTAATGATTTACATGTAAATACGATCGACCTTCCATTTGGATGCGTTGATCAATGAGTATGATCAGAAGTCAATTCGACGGTCACTGATGGTCGATCGGGGCCACGACTATATGGATATATGCATGGTATTAGCTTAGGTTGTTGTCTTAAATTTCTTTACGATCTAATTGTCAAAAGCCATAACTTTGGCAAATACCAGATATAGAGAATTAACTTAAATTATTGATTAATTTCAGGAATATTCACACATCTCATGCATTGACCTTTTGTGTCCAAATTGAACGATTCAAGATGCGATCTCGGCTCGATGACCTGTGATGGACGTTAATCCCGCTAAGATGAACGTCTTTCTATAGTCTCGGGTTTAGTGGCCTACTAACGAGCGGTTTAGAACTCATTCAAAAAATTGGGTCATTTCTAAAATGAATTGGATAGCGAGATTTCTTGTGTCTAATGATTAAGATTTGGACTAACAAAGCTAATAGTGTGGTCTATTCGCAATTAACGGAAATGACGATTCGGTCCTAATCATCATAAATCGTTGGTTCTTAAGCTAAAAGAGTAATTAGGTCAGTTTGGCTTGTTAATTAAGATTTGACCTCCAGTTGTCTCGGCTTTTGGTAGGTCTCTATTTAATTGCAGTTGTCTTGATGAGTTAGTGATAGGTTGACTAGATTTGGGACCTAGATGAACAAATACCGATGTTAGAGTCGAAGTTTAAGTGATCGAGCGAATTTGATGGTTGATTAATCATATTCGTGTGTTTATTTACTGGTACCATCCATGTATAGGCTCACTTTGAGTGTTAAGGGTCAAATAGTAACAACGTGAGTTAATTATAGCAAAAATTTTCAAGAATTTTTTAAAATCCAAAATAGCGAAAATCTAAAACATTACAACCCTAACTCAGTCTAATTCAACTTGATGCCCAACTCTACTTTTAAGGCCCATTGAAAAGATGCATTGCATTTCATTAGATGGAATTAACATCGTTACACAATGATTGTATGTAAGGAAATACGATGGTATTTTAACAATCGAATCCTATGTCTGGGATTGAATCATTCCTTAGGGAAAAATATTATTTTACATGAAACCAATGTTCGATGGATGCTAGAATTGTCATTAATGGACTAGATTTCACAACTCATATGGATGGATGGCATGGATAAAACACATGAATCAACATGCGGGCCGGATTTTGAAATCCATCCAAATTCATGCTTTATTTCCTACTACCGAAATTTTAAATACCAAATTTCAAAAGCCATATGGAATTTATATCCCACAAAATGTAATATAATACCGTGTAATTCTGCATACCAAACCGGCCCTACACATAGTGACAGGCTAAACTAAGCTACTAGCCTCTTTCATGATATATTTTTTCTTAAATGGATCACTCAAGCTTGGTGAGATAGAGAAAAAGGTCAAGCCCACTTAAGTAGCGAAAGGGTCTTTAGACCCAAAAGATTCTACAAGTTATTACATTGAACTATGAATTTTATTAATTGCATAGTTAACCTCATTCTATGAGAAATAGAGAAAAATAGGTGTTTGAATTACTTCAATTTAAATCTTCTTTCTTTTCTACTTATTTTACAAATCTAAGGTTAAGTACCATGTTTTTATCAAGTAGTGCATGCCTGCCGGAAGATATCATTTGATCATGGATCAATTAATGTGGATGAATTGGTACATAGGATCCAATACACTTTATACATTTTGTCATTCTAAGTGCATTTAAGTATATCTAAGTGCAATGTAATTGTGTCTAAGTACATGAAGCATATTGCACCTAAGATGAAATCAAATGCACTTATAAAATGTATTTATACATAGATGCATTTAAACACACTTAACAACACTTAAATGTACTGTTGTACCATACAAAGCTTTGTACTGGTTTGAGCCATTTCAAGATTAATATATATTTAGATGGGTGACAATATGATGACATCTCGCCAATATTTTGAAAATGGTGGTAACCCATCAACCGTACAAGTGGCATGAATTTCCAGTAATCTGGTCCGTCCATATTACGAGACCCGTATCTAGTTTCTAATTGCATTTGGACAACCTGAACCATCTAATTGATATTGACTAACTAGATGATGGTTGGGATTGCTTTCAGTGTGTTCTTTTGGGCTATATGCATGGTTCATTTACAATGGGCCCTGATATTTGACGGACAGGATTTCGGTAAATGTATGCCACGTGTACACTAGATGAACCTCACTAGAACTGTAGGACCCATAAGCCATGATACGACTGGTAGTGTTTCCCTTGTGTATATCATGCTTTTGAATTTGATATGATGAGGGTAATTATAATTTATTGCTGAAATTGAAGCTAATCACTCTCGACAGGAATCCGTAGGCCCTTAAGATCGACGGTCTAGATCAGTGGACCACCGGCCGGATCATTTGTACGGAGTAGTGCATATCAAGCCCACTTCACTTTCTCTGCATGCATGCCTTTATAGCTGTCAGGATGTTGGGGCACTTGCTTCTGATGTTTTGGGTGATTTGGCACAGAGTCGTGATCAAGCACGTGCATTCGCACGTGCAAATGTAATGAGGCCTATGGTAAGTCATTGTCAGTCAGTTCATGCATGTGGATCAGGACATTACACATGCACGAGCCTATCTAGACCATTGATTTTGTAGGCTATAGATCAGATGGTTAGGCTTGCCGGTCCATGTTATTGTTTAGAGACATGAGGCAATTGAAAGTTGGTCCAAAGGTTGGACGGTCTAGATTGATACTTAGACCTTTTATTGTGGGACATCTTTCAGTTCAATGTGGACCGTCGTTGTATTTCTTAAACCGTTTGTCTTTAGTCTCCATTGCTACTGCGACAGATCAATGGTCTTGATCCTTGGACCATTGAGAACAGAAGTAGAAATAAATTCGTGAACGGCCACAAATTCAATGGGATGATTCCATGGCTAAGATTGTCTTGCCAATGTGATTTTTGATCTTGACGGGTTATCATACATGTATGCCTGGATATGTCGATTAGGAACCATCATTTAATAAACAGTGTAAAAAGCATAGAGTAGTCTACGCCTTCAATAATCTTTAGAAGCGTAGTTCCCTGTTTCCATGGCAAAGGGAGCTTCCCTGTTGTGCACCTATTTTGTAGATCTGGGCCCTACGTTTGATATATCCAAGCCATTGATCTGATGGTCCCCATCATGGATGGAACATGTCCAAAAAAAAATAATTCTCAAATGGTTAGCATTAACCTCTCCATTGTTAGTATGTAAGTACATGGTTAAGAATAAATGCACTACCAAGACACATCCAATGTAGAAAAGACTAAATATTGGATGGCTAGGATCTTCCATTATTGGAGATTTGGGGACCATGGTCCATCAATGATGGGTGTCTTTAGCTGAATTGGTTGGATAAACGTACCCCATGTGTACGAAATCTGTGGAAGCTACCTATTTCTCGCAGGCTGGAACTCGTCCTATTAAATCGGAAGCGGATTAGGTGAGACCGCGGACTCACCCGATACGGTGCGGCCCTTACCGTGGGGCCCACCTTGATGTATTTATTATGTATCCACGCCGTCTATCCGTTTTTTCAGATCATTTCGAGTAATTATACCAAAAATGAAGGAGATCCAATTATCAGGTGGACCATACCATTGGAAACAGTGGTGATTGAATGCCTACCAATGAAAACTTCTTAGGGATCACTCCAAAATCTGTTGGTGAGGTCACATAATCCTGGATGAAGAGAAAAAACAAATATCAGCTTGATACAAAACTTTTGTGGCCCATTAATGGTCAATCACCTGTGTTTCCTATGTTATGGTCCACTTGATAATCAGATCTGCTTCATTTTTGGGATAATGCTCTAAAATGATCCCGAAAAACGGATGGACGGTGTGGATACAGAATACATATATCAAGATGGGCACCACGGTGGTAAGTCAGGGCCTCACATAATCGGCTCCCTGTTACATCATACTGGCTATAGATGTGAGTTTTTCACCATTTAGAGAAAAAAAAAGAAAAGATTTTGATCTCCAAATGTACACTTGGCATTGCTTTCATGCAATCCAGACCGTCCAAATGGCTGAGCCTACTGCTGATGGAGCATAACTGTAAAGCTGCACCGAAAAGAGAAAATATTTTCTTTGCCCTTTAAAATTGGATCACTCTCTATGATAGTCATCAATTGAATGGTTAGGATTGCTTGGTTCATAGTTTAAAAACTTGAAACTCAACTCCCTATGTTCATCTGGTTAGGTCGACTCAAGGATTCGAACGGACTCAACTCGACCATTGATAATTATAAATTAAAAGTATCAAGAATAATAGAAAATGTTAAATGAGCTAGGATGTCATTAATGTCCTGCCTTTCATGTGCATGTGATGTTCGATCCCTCCAGTAGGTTACCCCTGCCACGAGTACATATATTTATGCAAAAATCAGCTACGTGCATTCATTGGGTGGGCCACACTTCTATTTTGTTATTTATCAATGGCTATAAATCATTTTCTATGGTGTGGTCCACCGATTGAGTGATGTGTTGATTTTTGCACTAGGTGATCCTCATGGTGTGGCCAACATATTAAAAGGGTCAAATGTCACATTTCCTAAATAATCCACTGAAAAGACCTTCCAATATTAAATTGCATCCCTACTAAGCTATAAAAGATAAGAAAATACAAAGTCTTCATAGCTTGCTAGCCCATTACAACTAGCTTCTAACAGATGCTGCAAATTGATCTTCATTGGATCGAGTTTCTTAATGACTCAACTCAAAATCTAGCAAATCAAGCTCACTTGATCGTTTCAACACTGAGGCCTTGGTATCGATCCCTAGTGGGGGTGGCTAACACAACTGACAGTGGGGTGTACTAACAAGCTAAAAAAATAGAGGCCAGTTTCTAGTTAAGTAAGCAAATATTATGGCTATGAATTCATTAGTTTAATTTTAAGGTTTGTTTTAATTATCAGTTATCATAGTAATGTACAAAAAAAAAAAAAAAAGCGTCATCGTTAAAATTTTACCACCGTCAAATTAAAGACATGAGTTATTGATAAAATAAAAATATTTTTTAAATATAAGTAAATATTTTTTTAAATATTATTATATTTTTACTTTGAAATTTTCAAATCCAAACAATGATAACATATGAATGTAATGCTTTGATATTAAAGAAATAAAGAAATGCAATCAATATGATTTTTTCATTGTTGAACCAACAAGAGAAATGACAGTCAAATGCATATGTTGTCCAGAAACAAGTAAAAGCATTTTGTAAGTATAGTTTTAGTTTTAAGTAATTACATTGACGCAGACACATTTTGCAAACCAGTCTGTTCAACTCAGGACTCACTGGAATGAGTCAGGCCAGGCGAGTCAGTGGGTGATTGGGATGGGAAAATTAGCCCCATGCCATCGTCAGGCAATTTATCTGGTTTCCAGCTGTTGGACAACCCATTCACTCCTTTGATGAAAAGACCCCAAGCATGACTGACTAATGTGATATCCTCCTTTAATGTGTGTCCCTTAGCCATCTTGTCTGCCTCACACAGGATTACAATGGCCCCGTAAATCTCATAAAATCTCCGTACAAAACGATCCTCCTGCCCTAATATTTGTATAATAGGCTATATATATATATATATATATATATATGGAAAAGGTACAATGCTCTCGAGCTTATTTTAATGTCCCATGAGGTCAAGCTGTGTGGCCCCACCGTGATGCGTTTCGAACATCAACACCGTGCATTTGATGCGTCTCCTTTAAATTATGGGATATCCCAAAAATCAGCCATACATGGAACTCAGGTGGGCCATACCATCTAAAATCATGTGAAGACATGCCTAAGACATATAAAATCACTTGGTGGGGCCCACCTGACATTTGGATGCGACTGAAACTTAGTCTAAACCCTCAGCCAAGTGGGACACACATAATGGGTTGGCTGGATTTGTGAACCACATCTCGGTGGGCCTAATAAATGATTATGAATGTTTTAATGGAGGGGGACCGCAAGTTACTGTTATATCTGGTGTGTCCCACCGAAGTCATTGATTGACTTGATTTTTAAGCCCGTGGCCCACCATGGAATGGTGCATCTGACTGATGGGTTAGATGTTTGACAAACATCAACGGTGGGGCTCAAAGCTTATCGTCAGCTCGAGCTCATTGTACCTTTTCCATATATATATATATAATTTCTTACTTTTCTTGTATATTCATCTCATTGTAAAAGGTTAGCACAAGAAAATTTCATTAATTTTCTCTAAAATTATTTCTTATTCATAGAAATTTTCCATGGTATCTCCTGATGTGACATAATTCCCATGGTAAAAAGCTTGTGCAGGACACAACTTTGTTTGCATTCTAAGGCCCTAATAAATGACAACGCAGTAGGCTGTGCAGAAGTTGTCTACCTCTCCACCTCTCAGCCCTGTTGTGAGGATGCGGCTTAGGTAGTGAGACTTGTTCCATCAAGCGTGGTGCTGCGATGCGTCGAGATTTGATTGATGGGTTATATGTTGTCAAAGATGGGATGAGTACAATAGAACAACCTTAAAAAAAGCCAAGCCAATCTCTGTTTCGCCACGAGTATGTCCTTCCATTTCTATTTTTTCACCCGTTGTGTCATTATCCCATCTTTGATAGCGTACGACTCACCGCACCGACTATGTTCTTACACATTCAGCAGTTGGCTTGGTTTGCTCTGACAAAGATGTCGTATATAGCTATTGCAAGAGTTGACATATGAGTGCGGTTCAATCCGTGGCCATTGCATTGTAATCTTTCCTGTGTAGAGAGAGGCCTCAAACCTAACCAGTTGGACCACACACTTCACGGTTGGCTCAGTTATTTATTTATTTATTTAACACACGCACCCAAATAACACACCCACTCACACTATAGTGGGAATTTCACCACCTATGGATCTCGAACCCAAGACCTCGTGTTGAAACTCCTGCTAAATAGCAAAATACAAGTGTTGTCCAGTCAATGAATGGATGTGGTTGATTTTGTATAGGCAATTCTTATGGTGGGCACAACCTACTAGACGGGTTGAATATTCCAGGAAGGTAAAAGATTGGAAGTTATTCAGAGGGTGAACCGTAACTTGTGGTCTGATCTGTTTGACTTGAGACCCACATGACTCTAGGTTGTTGAAAATATTTCAAAATAGAAGGAAAGAAAAGAATAGAAAGTAAAAGAAAAGAGTTTTTGCCAAAAATTTCCTTGGAGCAAATAATATTCCCATAATATGCTTTAACCTTCCATGCTTACCAAAACGTTCCTCTCACGGCGTGGATGAAGGATGAAGAGTCAAAATTATCTTGATGTGAATATTTTTCCATATCTCCCCGGTGAGTATGAGAAATTAGAAGCTATATTGGCCCTAACATGTTATATTTCTGAAAATTCAATCCAATCACTCGTTGCATGACCTAATTTTAGGTGTAAGCATAAGAAAGAGCTCATCAATGATTTGGGTGGACCATACGATTGGAAACAGTATACACGATGCCCACCCTCCAAATTATTTCTGCCAGTATGACCCACCCGAATCATGGATTGTCCTAATTCTTGGGCCTAAGCTTAAATAGTTTATTTATTATTATTATTATTTTGGAATCTAATGGTTGGAGTGGATTTCTTATAATCTTCACCATAGGCATGTATAAAATCAACATTGGGCATCTTCCTCAATTGTTTCCTCTGATGTGGCCCTTTTTTTTTTTTTTTTGCCATGGGCCTAATGTTGGATTACACAATTAATAATTGGGGTGGATTTTATATAAACATCATGTTGGGCCTGCAAAAAATTCGCAGTCGCTTCTTCTGGCAACTATTGCTTGAAGAGTCTTAGGAAACGGCTTTTGTGGTGTGCTGTCTTTGGTGGTAGGTTGACTTCAACATGTTACGTGGGCCTGACTATGATGTATGTGTTACATCCACACCATCCATCCATTTTACGAGATTATGTTAGGGCATGTGCCCAAAAATGAGACGAATACAAAGCTGAAGTGGACCATACTACACAAAGCATTGAGGCCAATGTTGCCCACTGTTAAAACTTCCTAGGGCTCATCATGATGTTTAATTGCCATCCAACCTATTTATAAGGTCACACAAACATGGATGAAGGGGAAACACAAATATGCTTGATCCAAAACTTATGTCCCCCTTATGAAGTTAAGTTTCAATGGTAGGTGTTTAATCCTCACTGCTTTTATGGTGTGGTCCACTTTAGCTTCGGATCTGCCTCATTTTTTGGCTCATGCCCGAAGATGAACTCACAAAATGGATGGATGGTGTGGATGTAACACATACATCATGGTGGGACCCATCACACAACATGCAATCCACTTATAGAGATATAACTTTTGTACAAGCGGTGGCGTCTAGGGCTGTCAACGGGCTAGGCCCGAGGTTGGTCTTGGCATGAAATTTGAACTGTTTCAGGCTGGGTCATCCGTCATGCCCTGAAATTTGGCAGCCAAGTACAGAGACTTTGATCTCGAGTTCCCGAGTGTAAATCTAATGAAAATGCACATGAGCAAGTTCCCATGTGGCTGCGTAGTTCAGTTAACATTTACAAATATTCAAAATCAGAAAAGCTTTAAATCTGCTGTGTCAAAAGTTAAGCAGACGTAACTAAATCAAAAACATATGGCTAATATTCAAAATGTACAATTCTAAAAGTTATGTCTGCCTAAGTGAAAATTATACAAGCCACAATATACATACGTAAAATGATTAAAGTGTAAAATTTTCGATTTTGCTCAAATCCTCTAAAATATAATGGTGGTGGTGCATACCGATCTAAGCTTACCCGTCTAAGATTTCGATAGTACCTGCATCGATAATATTACATGCTTAACGTTTTAAAACACTGTCCCAAGTGAGAGTGAGTAGCTAATTCAGTGATTCCATTTTTTAAGTTACACATGTTATCAACACAATCAAGCATATGCAATAATAACTTTACAAAACAAATACTCATAAGCTAATTATTTAAGTGCATGAATGACTTGATGATATGTGTAATGATTGACCCGCAACACAACCCAACAATGTTTAACATGATGAATGCTCAGGAGTAAAACAGTCGTAATCTTTCCACATTAGCGTTATTGCTAGCGATGACGTCAACATATGCGCAATGGTTGGTTCGTAACACAACCTAATAATGTAATGATATATATAATTAGCCAAGTAGTTATTATTTTCGGTTTAATCAACAAGTTAGTGAAGCTAGGATACCTCTATTTTATCAATAGTCGTTAAATAAATTCACGTAGCTCGTGGCGACACGTAGCGGCCCCTCACCAGTGTCCTTTGATCCAACTTTAAGTATTACCTGCTATATCTCAGAAATCAACAATTTCAAAGGTATGAGAATCAACTCGGGATGGGTTGTCACCCAAACACCGAGTATGATCACTCAGTTTAGAGGTGCGGGTTTATTACATAAAAATGGAATCAACATGAATGGCTCATTACCCAATTTCATTCACGCCCGGGTCGTTCAAATAATACTCTAACATGAAACTATTGGCTGGATATTTGACGAGGGTCGTTCGAACAACAATCTTTCACCTCCATCAGTGCTCACTGGTCACTACGGGGAGGTTCGTCATCCGATATTTTACCAACATAACGAGCTCATCACCCAATGTTTTGCCTATGTGGCAGGCACGTCATCCTAGAATATGCCAACAGCTTGGAAATGGTGTCTCATACTACCATGCCCGACTCATGAGTCTTTATGGGATAGTAATGCACTAACGGTTATGAATAGACTTAATTCAATGATAATGTGGTATCATAAATTTATTTGAATGTTATACAAACACCAAATATAAGAATGATCGGGCCATGCATTGGACTGATCCAATCGACAACGACGGACCCCAGACCAAACCGACATTGTGTGTAAAGCATCTCGCGTAGCTCCAATTACTGTTAGTCGTTTGTGTTCAACCTCGGTCGACCGTATAAGTCTGGGATGACCAACCTAAAGTGGGCCATTTACTTAGTTAACATTTGCAGAGCTTGATCCACATGAATACAAATTAGATTATCACATACATAAACAAATCGCACAATCACTTAATACTACAACAGGGTGTATCAATAAACACATGTGTGATTCAGCACCAAATAATAAATATTAACATAGAACCACATACATCATCGAACAATAGGACATTTTATATTGATCAGGCATTTCATCAAACATGTTGACTACAGCTGACAACACATCACTAGAGTTACAATAATAAAGCAATTAAAACATAAATAACATATGGATTTTATAAATAACCAAAATAATTATCTATCATTATCAAGCGTTGATAAAATGAAACTTGGAAGAATGACCAACATCTTAAGAAAGAATTTCTGATTTTTGAGCTTGTAGGATTAGGGTTTTAGGGAAAAATGAATTATACACCAAATTCAAAAGAATTATGTGAGATTCACGCAATTAATCCTAGATAAACCTATGTTGGGAAGTAGGTTTCGTTTCTTACCTCTCAATCACGAGTGTTGTGGATTTGATGGAGAAGAACTATCGAGGCTAGTGCTTTAATTGAAGGACTCGGAGAAAAAGACACAAATCTCCCCCTTGCATTTTCTCTTATCTTTTCTCTCTTTCTCTAGTAAAAATCGGACGGGAGTAAGAGTTGCCCCAAAATGCCCTATTTATAGCACTGAAAATTGTGCAAATGGCCCTATGGCCTAGGTTTTCATTATACTAGTCATATGAGAGAGTGTTTCTAACCTTTGAGGTCCATTATAGAGTACATGGGTTGATATACACAGTGGGATAGGTGGCCCTAGTGATAATCTACACATGGATACAATCGGCACGCCATTTGGATGTGCGTGACATGAAAGTATACTTTTTTATCGTTTCTTAATTCTTACATCTAAAAGTGTTGATTTTAATATATGAGAGCCTTGTATGTATGGTAAACAATCATGACTATCATTTTAATCAGGAAAGCATGTTAATAAAGGTACTCTAGGTTATGTGCATTTTGATGTATGAGTGTCATTGCCCTTAGTTTACGGCGGAGGATTATCACTCTTTGTATAATTTATAGATAACTACTGTGGAAAGGTTTAGGTGTACTTTATGAAGTACAAATCCAATGTTTTTGGCTTTTTTCCACCTTCAAAGTATATAAGACGATGGTAGAAAAATAGTCAGGGCAAAAGTTAAAAACTTTGAGGATGGATAATGGTGGTGAATTCACTTTGAATGAATTTAACCAATTTTGTAAAGATAAGTGGATCGTACGGCATCACACAGTCAGACATATATCAGAGAAGAATGGTGTAACAAAACGGATGAATCAAACTCTTTTGGAGAGAAAGCCCAAAGCATGTTGAGCAACGGTGGGTTAGGTAAGGAGTTATGGACTGAGGCTGTTAACACGACTTGTTATTTAATGAATAAGTCTCCATCTACATTGATTCATTGTAAAATTCAAAAAGAAGTGTGAAACAATCATGAAATTGATTACTCAAGGTTGTGAGTATTTTGTTGTGATGCTTACTCTTATGTATCGTCCATTGAGAGATATAAGCTATACCAATGGGCGAAGAAGTGTATCTTTGTTGGTTATGGTAATGGTGTGAAGCGATATAAGCTATATGACCGTGTCACATAGAAGATCATGATTACCCGTGACATTAGATTTGATTAGGTGTAACAGCCCGGATTTTTCCTAACCTAGAATTAGATGCCCTTAGGCGATGGGACAATCCTAACTCCTGTTTAACTTCTCAAACACTCAACTCAAGGGTCTTAAGTCCCCTTTCAAACCATTTTCTTCACAAATCTCACCTTTCATTACCTCGTTCCTTAAATCCTTCTAAGTACTTTCACATTAGACACTACCTTAAAGTTTAGGTGATGAAGAACAATACTTAAACTAAACATTGCTACAAAGGTCTAAGGACCACCTCAGATCGAAATCACTCAGGACTAAATCCTTTAGAAATTAGGCGAGATTTAGCTAGTGTTAAACTAGAGTGCCTGTGAAATTAGCACCAATCACTTTAAATACGATCTACAAAACCCAAAACTTGTAGAATCATTGACACCAGGTTACCCTAAAATCTAGGATCAATCTCATTACCCGGCTGCTCTCGGGAGCATCTCGAAACTCCGTATCGGATCTAGACCGCACGTCGGAAGTCCGATTAACACGAAGTTAAGGAACTAGGACCGCCTTTCTGGGCTTGACAACCATCTCGAAAATCAAATCCAGATGGTGTCCCAGCGCTATTCGCTTCAACTCGGAGTGAAGAGTGTGAGAAATGTGAAATTAATTCAAAATAAAATATCTTGAATAGTAATTTGACACGTGTTGCTTGCGGATCAGTTTTAAGCAACCAGACCGTCAGAATCAGACCAAATTACACCCTCGGATCAGGAGAAATTTCATACACATTTACATGTACTCGGAATCTCCGATCGAGATCTGCTGACCGTTGAACTGAAACTGGTCCACCACGCGTGATCTGGAATCCCGACCGAAACGAAAACTTAATAGTATGTAGATCCGGTGTCGGTGAGTATAAGTCCGACCTTTGGCTCAAGGAGGCCCGCCAGATGTCCTCCGTTGAGCTGAAACCAGCTCACTTTGGTTATAACCTAAGTATACTTTGACCTGGAGTCTATTTTGGTTAGTTTTTAGGCTATATAAGGACCTTAAACCCTCTCTCATGGCAGCCATACGAATTTGAGAGAAACCCTAAAGAGAGAAGAGAGAAAAGAGAGAGAAAGTGTGGGAGCAGTGGGAGAATCTCCCTGCCACTCTTCCCTGCCGTTCCACGAGCTCCACCACTCCGTTCTCATCACTTTTCCGGCGATTCCGACGTCATTTCTAAGTAAGAAACTCTAACCCTAATATGTTTTGGGGTTTTGATAGTTGTAGGTTATGAAATAGCTAACCTATTTCGTTCTGTAGGTTGCCAAACTGCCGTAGACGGAAGCTTAGCAAACCTATTGTATTCTTTACGATTCTACGATAAAAGGTGCGGACTTTAGGTGTATAGGTTATGGTTTTCAACGCTTTCAATGTCAGATAATGATAGATTCATGATCTGCATGCAATTGCACATGTACAAAGTGCTATCTGTTTTCCGTTTCGATTAAAGATGAAAAATATGGAATTCTACATACTCTAGGTATTTGAAGAAAGTACCGTATACGTACAAATTTTGGAAATGTGTATGACATGATTATTTGCTGTATGAATATATTATATGTGGATAAATTACCTGTTTGGCGAAAGGATTCGCCCTAATACATGTTTTACTTATATACACTATGTATGTTGAAATTTTGTATTCTAGAAAATACCGTATACGTATAAATTTTGGAGATATACTTGTCATGATTATTTGCTGTATGAATATTTTATACATGGATAAAATACCGCTTGGCTAAAGGATAACCCTAATACATGTTTTGCTAACATACACCATGTATGTTGTAATAGTGTATTCTAAGTGTTTATGAGAATGACTGAATGAGTATAGAATTCTCATTCGTGCTCACCATGACTAATTGTCATGGATAATTGATTGTTGTATTGGCAATACTCCTTTGACGAAAGGATTTGCCCTAAATCACGCCACGGCCAATACACATTATATATGCTAAAATGTGTGGCCCAAGTGTTTGTGGAAATGACTGAATGAATATGAAACTTAGATTCGTGCTCACCATGACTATCCGTCGTGAGTGTATGCGTGTTATGATTGGGGTAACTCCCTAGTGAAAGGATTTGGCCTTATACCTATGTGATCAACATATGTCATGTATGTTGATACATGTATTTTAAAGTGTTTGTTGAAATGTCTGAATGAGTAGTAGTTAGTAAATTGTAATGTTTGAGGGTGTTGAGATATGATTCTCAACTCCTTTAACTATGTGTATGATTTCCTTGGATAGCTGTGTGATTAGGAATTGAATATGTACAAACTCATGCTTGTGTTGTGCTTCATAACATGTCAACTGCTTTTATGATTTTATCTATGTAATGCATATGTTAAATTCATGTTTACGTTGTATGATCCGTCATGGGTGATGGGGGAGTGGAGCAACGAATGCGTGCAATAGCCCTGGCAGCCCTAAACGGATAATATCAGACTTTGATTGTATGATTTGAACCTTGATCCATTACTACTTTACTATTTAAAATTGATTGTGTTTGGGGCTATGATTATAGTCCAGACAATCGGTACCAAAATTGAATTCCTGGTTGTGATTCATTTGCTACGTGTGATGTGTTCGACGAACTCGAGTCGTACTTTGGTTGGCGATAGTGGTTGGCCATGCGAAGTGCTTATGCACTTCATATCGTTCAACTTGTTGTGCGCTCGAGCTAGCCAAGCTCGTCAGGCAACCCGATCTGTCTTATGTATGTTCACCATGTTTAGACGCTACTGCTTGAACCTAGGGTACCAAACTTACCAGTGGAATCCCTTTTAACCATGGTACTTCGATCCGCTAAGACTCATGAGCCGGGCATGGTGGTATGGGACACCGTGGTCGAGCTGTCGGCCTACGCTGGGGCCACGTGCCTCCCCGTATTGACCAGTGAGCAACCAAACTCGTGAGCCGATTATAGTGGTATGGGACACTATATTCGTGCTGTCGTCCTACATTGATAAGGTGATGGGGGAGTGGTGTAACGAATGCGAGCAACAGCCCTGACAGCCCTTTGTAGCGACCTCGAGCATACTCTGGAATCGCGGTGAGCCTTAGAGTTTTGCCGCGGTGCATGGAGTATGAACTAGGCCTGTTTCTGTATAGTGATGAATCGTTAAAGAGGTGATGGGGGAGCGGTGTAACCTTTGTGCGTAACAGCCCTGGCAGCCTTTGCGATGACCTAGAAAACACACCATCGTTTGAGATTAACTAAGATTGACGACCCTCGAATGGATCATGTTTGGGAATGATACAAGGGAGGTACCTTAGTTTTCCAATCCTGCTGTTTGAAATGGACTAATAAATACTCGGTAATCATGCTCATCATGCATTGCATGTGCCTGGAAGATGTGGAGCACTGAGGGATGAAAGCATGCCGCGAATGTGAGATGGTGTCGCACGAGGGAGGGTGTGGTGAGGGCATACATCATGACTGCATCCATACTTGCATTAATAAGAGTAGTTAGGAGTGTTTGATTGTACTGCTTTATCATTACTGCTTGACTGAGTCGACAACATGTTAACCTATACTTTATTGTTCCACTGAGTTAGCTACTCACTCCCACGTTACGGACGGTGTTGTACACACCAACCAGATTTGTTGAGTTTCAGGTGATGGCGATGCTTATGAAGCAAAGCCGGACTACTATGATGTGAGGTGGAGCTCTCCTACATGTAGCTCTCTGATAGGTCTATGAAGACCTGGTATTGTATTGACGGGGCTATGGTACTTGGAATAGAAGACATCACACTTACACGTTTGGTATATTTTAGAAATGTACTTGAATTTTATTAACCTGGTAATGTTATCACACTCTGGAGACTCACCACAGTTTTTATATATTTTATATATCTATCACAGTCTTCCGCTTGCTAATTCACTGTCCCTGGAGTATGATATTCTGTTTTGGCTTAATCTCACTCATGTTCAATGCATTAATACAGACAACATTCAAACATCATTATCTATGTTGCATAAGTGATGTTCTGGAAACTCGAGAGTTGAGTTACTACTCGACCCTCGATTTTTCGGGATGTTACATTAGGATTCTTTGTTCTATAAGGAAGAACATAAGGAGCCAGAAAAATCAGTGGTGATGGATGTTGAAATTGACAAAGGTGAAACACAGGTTGAAGCTCAACTGCAACAACAAGAACAAGTGTAAGTAGAGCAACCACCTCTTAGGGGAAATTCACTTAGAAATCGTAAATTACCATCGAGATACTAAGATGATTCGAACATTGCATTTGCCCTTATTACAGATAAGAGGGATCCGTCTACCTTCCAAGAAGTACTAGATGATCTAGATGCTGAGAAATGGATGACAATGATACAAGATGAGATGGACTCTCTATATAAGAATGAGACATGTGAGCTGGTAGAGCTTTTCATTGGGTGTAAAGCGATCGAGTGCTAGTGAATTTATAAGAAGAACAAGATAGGTAAAAGACAAGATTGGTTGCGAAAGGATATGCGTAGAAGCAGAGTGCCAACTTCATTAAGATTTTCACGTCGGTAGTCAAAAATGTATTTATTGGATTTATGTTAGCACTGCTTGCCTAATACAATCTGAAACTTGAACGAATGGATGTGAAAACTACTTTCCTGATATTATACGGCCTTAAACAACTAGTTAGGTAGTGGTATAAGAAGTTTGATACTTTCATGGTAAGTGATTAGCAGTTTACTAGGAGTGAATATGATCATTGTGTCTCATTCATACACTAATGATAGATGATTTATTCTACTGGTATTATATGTTAATGACATGCTTATTGCCAATTAAAGCATGTCTGAAATTAATATATTGAAGACTCAATTATAAGGGACATTCGAAATGAAAGATTTAAGAGTTGCAAAGAAGATTCTCGGCATAAATATACACATCGATAGGGAGAGGAGTAGATTATAATTGTCTAAGGTAGAATACATTAAGAAGGGTTTGGTGACGTTTGGGATGGACATGGCTAACCTAGTTAGCACACCCCCATACTACTCACTTTAGGCTTTCTTTAGAGCAATGTCTTATTACCGATGAAAAAAATAGGTTATGTCTTATGTATCTCATTCGAGCGCAGTTGGCAGTTTAATATATGTCATGGTCTCTATGAGTTCAGATATTTCAGATGCAATCAGTGTTGTGAAAAGATATATATAAAATCCTGAAAAACAACATTGCGAGGTAGTGAAATAACTACTTCATTTTCTACGAGGTACAACAGACTATGTCCTAGCATTTCAGAAGTCAGAGGAAAACTTGTATGCTATGTTGATTCAGATTACGTAGGGAATGTGGATAGTCGAAGGTCGACTTCCAGTTACTCGTTTGTATTAGCAGATGGAATGGTCAGTGTGGTTTCTCTTTCCATAACAGAAGTTGAGTATATGGTAGTGACGAAAGCATTCAAGAAATGTGTTTGGTTGTGAGGAATGATAAATGAATATAGGCTTTAGCGAGAGGTTGTGCCAGTTAATTATGACTATGAAAGTGCCATCAATTTGGTGAAGAATTTGGTTTACAATTCTAAAATTAAATATATCGATGTTTGTCATCATTTTTTCCGACAGGTGCTTGAGGATGACAATGTCACTCTCGAGAAGATCCACACGAGTATGAATCTGGTGAACATGTTGGTGAAGGTGATTCTTGCAGAGAAGTTCCAATTCCGTTCAACTTATCTGGGTATGGCGAAAGGTTGATGAAGATGGAGTGTGCATAAGAAGCTATGGTGATGGAAAAGTTATGATAGAGGCAAATTAGAAATGTAAATGTGGTTCATGGATGGATATTGAAGTCATGGTGGAGATTATTATGATGTCTTAAATTTGTAAGAGCCTGTTTGGGCGAGTGGCTTTCTGGGTATTAAAGGGGATTAGGTTGGATAGGATTGTCAAATCCCTCCTACCCTACCCCTCTTCCTATTCGGGTGGCGTCGTTTGTGGGAAGTCTTCTGTCCTTTGATGTATACGTGGGAGATATGGAGGGATTGCGAAATCCCTCCTTAGATTCGTCGCTGGCTCTCTCACATCGAGCCCATCCCTCTGTGATTTCACAGTCCCTCGTACGGACGACAGATGAGATTTCTCAATCCCTCGCGTTGGCGGGAGAGAGGGTATGGCGGGAGAGATGATAGGCCAGAGGTTTTTGGGTGTGAAATTGACATTATATATGTGGATGCATGTTCATCGCGGAGTTTATTGCGTGGAGAGGTTTTGCAAGGGCACTCTGCAGGAGAAGTGATTGTGAGGTAGGTTTTCCCAAATTCTCTTTCCAGATTCTGTCTGTTCTTATAAGCGGGAGGGTTAGATAGAAAGTGTATCCGAGAGCTTGATCTCCCCCAAATACTCATTGGCCAACAAGGCCTCTGAGATCATTATCTCAGGGTTGTCTCCCATCTATTCCAGACTTGAATGGTGAGGCTCCAATTGGCGCATGTTGTGGGTGATCAGGTATTGAGGATGAAAATTGTCTATATGGCCCTCTCACGAAAGTGGTTTGTGCATACGATCTTAATCACTTCTTTTCTTGGTTTGCATGGCAGAGCTGTGGCCGGCGGGATCTCAACGCTGTGGTGTTCTCCTACTTCACAATCCAGGTACCTCATACCAATCATCTTCATTGATGAAAGTGTGGTGGTATATTGATATTTTTCATAATCTGTTTATCTATTTCCTGAGGTTTTCATAAAATGGATGGTATTACAACTTCCATTTTCATAAAATGGATGGTATTATCCTTTTTCATAATTACATAGAAGACATGTCGTACATGATTCACATTCATTTTGGGGCAACTTTTTGAGGTCAAATCTGGGTATACAAATTCCCTTGGGTTTCAATTTGTTTGCATATGTTGAAGAGTTTAAATGTTCAGTTTCATGTCTTTGAAAATCGATCAGACTGTAATTGTAATTTGCATAGTATTTTACAGATGGATCTTTGTACCTGTAGATCAGCTTCTGTAGTTGGTGTATGTTATTCGTAGAAAATGATTTCATTCTTTGGGGTTAACCAATGCCCAGATCTTATGATTGATTTGCATATTCATGAGTCACAGAACCTTGGAATATTGGATTGGGAAAAATTATATAGATACAGACTCTGATCTATATAGAACTTACAGTGTTAATATCAGTCACAATGTCATGCAATACATGTATACAACTTCAATCTGGAGTGACTCTGTGATGGTGAATGATGTATGTTCTGCATTCAGTTTCACTTATTGAAATATTTGGTTGAAGCCTGCATTTTAATTACATAAAGGTACAGTTTCAATTTATTGTATGTTTCAGTTCAATAAGGACAGCCAAGTAGAGGGAAACTCTCCCATTTTTCACTATTTTGGTGAATCAATATTTTGTAATCCTGTATCTTCAGATTGAGATTTACTTTTTGAGAGGTATCGAGTGGTGTGCGCATTTTGTATAAAATGTTTTTTTTTTAAAAAAAAAAATTGCGGTGATGCATGAGTTCCGTATGGAGAGACAATGAGTTTGAAATTGTGGGATTTATCTCAGCTCTTTGTTAATCTATGTTATAATGTACTATATGTACATATTCAAATGTATCTTCCAAGATGATTTAGCATGTAATCTGCATTGTCATAAAATACACATACAGTTTGCATTTATTTTAGGTTTCAGTGTTTGCCCTTCCAAACAGTTCCTGCCATTTTAAAATATTTCTATGGCATGTTTGCTTGCAGAAGTAATTTAGCAGTCTGTTGGATATGTTTACTGTTTGTGCAGGTCATTATACTTGTAAAGAAGAGGGTCATGTCTTGTAGGACTCATCCATAAAGAAGGCTTCCACCTGAGATACTACCTTCTTGTAGCTCATACTTTGATAAATGTGACATAAATATATTCCCATTCAAAATCTCCCTTCAGTTCCATTTTTTGGCTCGACATCTTTTTATTCTAGAATATTCCTTCTGCATACAGAAGTGTATTGTCTCTGAACTAGAAGCATATTTTAGTTTCTAAACTAGATGCATTTGAGTTT
>JAJHSJ010000796.1:0-49590 GCA_021015155.1 Magnolia officinalis
TAAAGGATAGTCAATTTCGAGTACACATTTTTTTCATTCATTCAGAGTAAGCAGATGATCATAGAGTGGACAAATTAGCAGAAAGGAAAATTTCATTTACATTTGGAATATACAAGAAGCTGCCCATAATGACTTATACAAACCAATGCCCCCACTCTTACGATTATAAAATGAAATAATATTACATGTGAAATAAAGTAATTTACAACAATCTTTGGATGTGAAACCTTGTAGCAACCCTGTGAACAACATCGACTTGCTCTACACCCACATCAACTTTTATGGTGTGATAGCGTCAATGGCTATCACAGTGAGGAACACCCTCTAAGATTGCATACTCATCATTCATAATCCAATACAGCTCACAAGTTATGAATATATTAAATAGGGCATTTCATAATCTTGATCATACACTAAAAAATCAAGCCAGTCAATAGAATCTCATCATAAACAAAATATGATAGCAATCGCAATATAAGGGAATACATCCAAAAAAATCAAATAATCAATCATATGACTTTCTATTACACCCGAAAATCACATTGTACATGAACTCCACAAGATGGTTAGAAAATCGATAAGCGAACTTCAGCTCCACCCGAAAATCATGGTATAAGTGAAATTCATAAGGTGAATAGAAAATCAACCTTTAAACCTCTTCTTCACCCGGGAATCATATCGTACGTGAACTTCGCAAGATGGCTAGAAAATCAATAAGCGAACTTCAGCTCCACCCAAAAATCATGGTACGACAAAACTCCACAAATGAAGAAACAATCAACACACAAACTCTAGACCACTTGGAAATCATATCGTACATGAACACCGCAAGATGGCTAGAAAATCGATAAGTGAATTTCAGCTCCACCCAGAAATCATGCTACGACTGAACACCGCAAGATGACTAGGAAACTAACATATAAATATCTACTTCACCCGAAAATCATATCGTACGTGAACACCGCAAGATGACTAGGAAATCGCTAAGCGAACACCCGCTCCACCCAGAAATCATGGTACGACTGAACACCGCAAGATGAAGAAACAAACAACACACAAACTGTAGACCACTCGAAAATCGTATCGTATGTGAACACCGCAAGATGGCTAGGAAATCGCCAACCGAACACCTTCTCCACCCGAAAATCACAATATGATCAAACACCGCAAGATGGCTAGGAAACAATAAGGTATGCGAACATAACCAACAAGCCGTAAAAGGGCATCAATAGACCATCAAAGCCATGAGGGCAAATATATGATCCACGTCATGTAAGGCAAATAAGGACCGCATGATAGTAAGTCCAAGATAGGTTCCATTCATTCAATCACTTAAGTGCAAATGGTAACATGTAGTTAATCAATGCATGCACAACTAAAGAAAATAACATGTTATCATCAAACCATTTATGCATATTATAATTAAAGAGAAATGCCTATCATCCAACACATGAATTTATTTCACAACACATTAGCATATTCAATAGCAAGGTAAGTAACTCGATTAGAGGAATCATGTTATCATCTATATCCAGATTGATGAAATTAAGTGGGAAGCTCAAAGGGTGAGTCCTCACCTTATGTTTGAACCGCTCGCACCATCGCTAAGAAGTGCGTGCTTCCTTGGAATCAATTCCTACCATCAATTGCAAAGTTTTACAATTAGACCCAAGCTTACACACTATTTAGGGTCTTAACCTAGTGGTTGGATTACCCAAGTCTACGGGTTTGTGTAGGGCTTAGGGCTTTCATCATAGGGTTTAGTTCTAGAAGTAGAACTATGATATATGAGTAGCTTAAATACAATATAATAATAATATGATTAGTTATACTTTAACGTTAATGATATAACTAATATTTATGACCATGGTAATAATTAGCATTATAATTGTAATAAATAGTATCACCTATTATTAAAGATAATATTCTTAAGTGATGGATGTCATGCTAATATCATTAATGGTAGATTCATCCATGATAGCTAATGTTAGTGTAACATGTTAACAGTAATCATCCTTATTCATAATTAATAATAGAATTATAATTGATGATAACAACAACACTAATTAAGACAGTGTAGTGTTTATTTATATTTCTAACAACGATATTAATAATGAAAATAAATGACAAGTTTGATTGATGAAAAGAGGTGGAAATCCTCACCTGGCTGACTCAGTTCGAGCCGAGTTGACTCATCTCAACACAAGGACCCAACTACTCCCTCTCTCTCTCCTTCTCTCCCTCTTCCTTCTTTCCTTCCTTCTCCCTATTCTTTTTCTTTTTCTCTTCCTTTTGCTGAAATTTCCAGCCACACCTGGGCTAGACCCAAGCTCAGCTGGACTCGGTCCCACCGAGTCGACTCGGTTTGGCTAGCAACCTGACCCATATTTCCCTATCATTTTCTCTTCCTTTCTTTCTCTTCCTTTCTTTCTCCTCTCCTTTCCTCCTCATTCCTTTCTTCCTTTCTTATTCTCTTTTCTTCCTTTCCCATCCCCCTGCTGGAAACAGCCCACAGTGGGCACCGAGTGCAACTCGACTCGGTCCAGCGACTCGGCGCTAACTTCCCTTCTCTCTCTCTCTCTTCCTCTTCTTCCTCTCCCTCTGTTTCTTCTTCTTTTCTCTTTCTTCCCACTGCCTTCCTCACAATAGGACAGCAGGTTGGACCCACACCATAATAGTCAGACGGCTCGCCGCACGTCACTCGGCCCAGTAATTTGACTCGGTTTGAGTTGTTGCCGCACGATGCAGCCACACTACCTGTACCTTCTCCATCTACTGATTTTCTTCTCCTCCCACCTTCTTCCTCTCTCATTTCTTCTCTCTCTCTCTCTTCTAGACTTTCGTAATCTCAGTCCCAATCATAACCGTCTGACTAAAATCAGACCCGGTGCGATTTTAATTGGGTAAGATGACCCGCCGTTAATGGCATTTTTGAAACTGGAGCTTCTTCCATAAATCCGATTCTTCCGGACGGTCTGCATGGACTCTTGGAAGCTTGAAAACAAGCTTCACTGAAGCTTGGAGGAGGTTTATGCGGTGGGTTTGGAGATGGAAGGTTACGGCTGTTTTCGTGCAAACTTGCAAGAATTAACGAGGATCCCTGCTGCAATCGATCTGTAGTTCCTTTATTGTATGTCAAGGTTCTCTTAGCACCGTTGGATGAGAAATCAATGGCCCTGATATTCTCTGCTGATCAGAGGTCTTTACAAACGGCTGGCGCGGCGAAACTGGCTGCGATTTTGGTTTCCGGTTTGCTAAGGAAAACCTAATCCGCATGGAAGGTTGTTGGACGGCCAAGATCTTGTTAAATGGACGACTAATATCAGAGGAAAAGGAGTCACGCGGATCGCCCCGCTGGCGATTTCCATTTTTGGAAGGAATGTGTTTGTAGGCCCGTTTTGCAGCGAGGTTTGTGTGTCCATACGTGCATGAAAATCTGATGTGAAAGTTGAGTTTTGGTCTCACGTGCGTCCTCTGTCATATGGACGGTTTGGATTGTCCAGATGGACCGTGCAGGTGGGCCACTGATCAAGGGAAATAGGTGCCCGACCGTCCGCTGTCAACAGCCGAGGGAGAGAGGAAATCTCTGTTTAGAGAAATCTCGTGTCAGCGCTGCTTGACCGAGACACTCGGACTGGTGCACAACAGCTGCACCACTCCAGGTGCACAAGCGACACCCACGTGGGGTCCTCTCGATTCTCGTGGGAAATCCACACTGTCCATTCATCTTGGAAGGCATCATTTAGGGGCTTTGACCAAAGATCAAGCTGATGAAATGCCTAGGTGGGGCCCAAAACGTGATTTGTAGTCATAATGGTGGCTTCTCGCTAATCTAGTGGTCGGATGATTCCGAAATTGGACGTCAACGGTTAAAAGGACCCTAAGAATTTATTTAGATGACTAGGACTCTTGTTCTATGAATTTTCAAATATTAAATGTTATTATTAGAATAATTTCAACATTTATTATTATTATTATTATTATTACTATTATTATTTTTTTTTAAAATTAAAAGTTATAGGGCCTCATTTTAAGGTGGTCATGTAGACATGTGGGCTGCATAAGGATTTAATTAACATCCCTAATAGTTAATTACACGTCTTTGAAGTCCTATGGTCTGCTGGCCCATATAAATCCAATGGTTGGATTGATCCTGACCCGACTATCGATGGCCCTAGGAGTTTCTAAATCATATGACCACTTGGTGGATTCCGTCTAATGGTATGTTATGGGCCTAATGGGTGGATCGGATCATCTTCTTGATAAGTGAAAATGTAACGTGGGTGTGATGGACATGATGAACAGTGGATCTCGTGTCTTTGATGTCTATCTTGCTTTATATGATTTATTCATACTAAATAAGCGTATGCTGAAATACCCTTATGATCAAGGTTCCAAAAATAAGATATTTATTTATTTATTTAACTACAGGGTCAGTGTAATCCTGTTGTGATAGTTAAATGGATAAATCGATCTCAAATCTTATTATTGTGTTATGAGTTTTCATAGTCCAAAATCGGATGATTGAAGGGTCATTAGGGATCTAGGATAGATTGAACTTAAATCTTGGAGGTCTGGTTGTCATAGTCAAAGGAAAATGGTCAAGATGGATAGATTGAGGGCGAATGTTCAAGTAAGTTAGGTTAGCGCTCATACTAAGTTAGGTTGTACGGTAACACCCGAGTACTGGAAAGTACGGGGTGTTACAAGTGTAGACCAACAACACATACATCATGCATGGGTCCCACAAAACTTTCTAACTTCTAAACAGTAGCCACACTGCTGCTGGGTGGCCCCTAGCCCATTGTACAAGAGATGGACGGCTTATAACACGAACATCAAGGTGGTCCCCACCCTCACATGTGCAGGGTGGGTCCCACAAAACTTGCTGTCGTCAGCATCAGGTGGGTCCCACCTGGGGCCCACCACAACGTTATATATAATGCATTATTATAATATATATTAATATTACATGGAGTCGAGTGTCCAGCGTCCTAGACGGACGGGCTGGATACAAGGTAGGGACGGTGTGGATAATCACATGCACCACAGTGCAGCACGTGCTGATTAGCACTAATCCAGATGGGTACCACCGTCCAGGGCACCTGGATGGTGCAGATGAAGCATTGCAGCAGGGTGTGGTCCACGGTTGAACATTGGAGGTTGGATCTGCTTCATTTTGGAGCAGATGGCGTGGATCAAAACACCCATCACGATCATGGCCCACTGAACTGGACGGATAGATATAACAATAACCTCGTGATCAGACCCACATGGATGGTTTGGATATATCAGATGCATCAGAGGTGGGTCGACGGTGTGATAAGACCCATACATCACATGTGCACCACTTGGCACCGTCCTCAAATGAACGGTGTGGATACACACTACTACATCATCGGGCCCCCCCACACACGTGCGACACGTGTGGGGTGGGTCCCACCCCACCAAAAGGATGGACGGTGATGGATAAAATCCATACCTCTGGTGGATGGAAAGGATAAACACATACATCTGGTTCCACGTGGATGTGGCCCACCAGCAACTGCATAGCCGTCCAGGGCTGTTAGACGCCTAGACGGTCTAGATATATCATATCAATATAATGTTGGTCCCACACGGGTGGGCCACACGTTTTAGATCAATATAATATTTGTGTTTTCCTTCGTACAGGAGCGCTGGAAGCTGGACGTGCCAGCCCCAGCAACTGGGCCCAATCAGATCGGGCCCACAGATGGACGACCTGGTTAGTAAGACACAAACATTAAGGTGGGATCCACGCCAGTGTGACCCATCTGCTAGATCAAAGCTGATATTTATTTTTTTCTTCATCCAAGCCAACTCGAAAATGCGCAGCAAGGTGAGTCCACTCATGGACGGCGGGTTGGTCCGCTAGATGGATAGTGTAGATAAAACTCATATTATCGTGATCGTGGGCCATTAACCAAAGAGAGAGAGAGAGAGAGAGAGAGAGAGAGAGAGAGAGAGAGAGTGGCGGAGGGGAGGGACCCCACTACTATGGGCCCTCCTTTATTACAATACATAGATCAAGTGGGTCCCATCGATTGTGGGCCCTCCAATCATGAAATCAACGGTAAAAACTAAAGATCACCCACCTATCGGCCTCCTTATTTAGCTCCTTAGACTCGTAGTCACCTTAGCTTCGATTTCAACGGAAGATGATGAAGTTTTGATGGTTGAGATGTGAGATGAGAGGGTGGGAAAGTGGGCCATACTTAGTTTTTGGAAGAGAGAGCTTGGATGTTGGAGCTCTCATGGAAGTTGGGAATTGCTAGAGAATGAGAGAGAGAGAGAGAAGAATGATGGATTGATATGGGATGGGTGTTGTAAGGAAAGGAAATAGGAAAGCATGGGTTTGTTTGAATTTTTTGTAAAAGAGGGATGGGTAGAGAGAGAGAGAGAGAGAGAGAGTTGATTTGGGAAAAAGGAGGGATGGGTGTTGGTACTTGGGATAAGGTGAGGTGGCATTGAGGTATGGTGATGTACTTGACTTGATTTGATGTGACATGTTGTAGAGATTCTTTCGAAATTTGCAACGCGCGACGTTTCTTCGGAATGAACGCGGGCCCACATCTCCTTGCCAGAGTATCGGATCGGTGCGCGAGTCGCGGTGTTGGAATCGCGGTGACGGCGCAGTCGCTAGGGTACAAGTTTCGGGTCACGCTGACTTCGGTATACAGGACTCGGCTTAGGATCACACGCAAATGTTGGATGCAGGTCAAGGGTTGCCGGAATTTGACCGGGAGGACTGCGGAAACCTACGGAACGGTACGAACTAAGATACGGGTCCTACAGGGTATTTCCTGTAATACTCTAGGAAATTTTCTGACACTAGAATTTGATCCACAAAGACTTCCTCTAAACCCATTACTCGCTCTATGAATCTTCTATTCTTTTTTTATTTATATTTTAACAGCGGGATGTCCAGGTTAGGTAAAAGTGACCCTTTTGGCTCTACTTTCCATGATCGCATTGATTTTATTGAGCTAATCTATTCCAATGAATTCGTCAAATCCTTTCATGTTCATCATTACTAGGTCAACAGAAATCTCGACATCTGCCATGACAATGGGGTAATTTTCACTATTTTTGGTTAGTTCTACTATCCTTCCTAAGGGTGAAGCTACCATGATAGGTTCTTTTAGGTATTTTAATTTTAGGTTTAATAATTTCACCATGGAAGTTGAGATAAAATATAAGGTAGCTCCATAATTAAACAAAAGAATAACGGGGACATCTTTGCTAAAAGTCGTACCTTCCACCAAGCTAGGCGCAGTCTCAGGGTCTTCAGGTGATGTCATGGCATAGAGACGACCCTGTGGTTTCTGGGACACAGATGGGGCAATTTGCTACCTTTGAGTCGGTATGGGGCGACCTTCATCTTTCAGCTTCATAAAACGAATCTTCGACTCATGGCCAATCTTCTTGTAGTAGTTGCAGCCAATCAAGTTGTCTCACTACTTTTTCTATTCTAGAGCAGTGTTCTGTTGTGGGACAATCCTTGGACTTTTACCCTAAGTCTGAGGCATGCTAAAGTTGGTCTTAAACTTCTTCCCTGGTTCGCAATATTGCGGTCGGGCCTGTGCTCGCCGATCATCGTCCTACTTGGCTCTGGTGGCTTTATCTACTACATTAGCATAGCTTGGCAGATCCAGGCAACATATCTTGGAGCGGATTGAGGGTCTTAGGCCTCTTTAAATCGTTTAATCTTGGAGTGGAGTACCTAGCCTCATGTCACGCCCCAAATTCGGAAATCGGGCTCACAGAATTTCCGATCGTCGAATCTAGTGCCGACAACTTCCGCAGTACCCCATTCTCGGCTCCCGGCTCCCATTCACCAGATTCCGATTCTGGGATCCTACAAGGAGGATTTTCAGTATGATTTTTTTTTTAATAAAGGAGCATAACCACAAGCATAACAAAGTCACAAAAACATCATCATCACATATCCACTATAATAAAAACATTTGAGTACAGTGCTAAAAGGGAAATAAAGATATGTAGCAAAACACCAAAAGCTTTGGCACGTGCTCCTGCCTTAACACTACTGCGACCTAACGTCACCTGCACGCAACGGTTGTGCATAAGCTTACTACGAAGCTTAGAGGGTGTGTGCGTATGAGCGCAATGCATGGGCCAAGCATACAAGTATCAGAGTAAGCGAAAATACTGGCAAGTCCATGAATGCTATCAGTCATACCAAGGCAATGCGATGCAAGGCCTACGTGGCCAACTGTCATCTGTAAGATGCAACGCAAGCATGTCAGTCCTCATCTGGTCTACATAACAGTACAGTTCATCTTTGGAATATCACCGGGGTCTAACACACTCCACACTGGATTACCGCCCCAACTGGATGCACAACCATGTAAGTGAAAAAGACCTCACTACCCGCCTGATCAGTACTATGCCAATGCCTACCCGACTCGTCGATAGCGGACCCATTTGTGAGCTGGTCAAACTCAGCTTAGCTTAACCCCCTACCCTCTGGCGGATAAGGCCACACCCCCTTCTCAACCGACCATGACACAGTGGGACACGCGGCCTACTGGTATTCAACACTCGAGCGCTCATGTATCCATCCGGTCTCGACGTTGGAGCATCCTCCTGGTACTATAAGGGTTTACTGGTTTTCACCTACGGACATCCTAAGCGCCCATATGCTGAGTCCCAAATATTTTCGGTATCCAATCTGACCATCCACGATATGCCTATGGAGGCCACAACCCTAATGTCGCTAGGGCGTAAAGTGATCATGTTACACAAGATGCGAGATGCATTAGTCATACCATCCAGTCATGCATCAGACCTACGCTTACCGCGAGATCATGTGAGGCAACTCCATCTCACACGGAGTCCCCTAAATATCTCAGCCCAATGGCATATGCTATGATCAATCATTTGTCACAACATGTATATAAATGATGCGTATGGGCATGTGTCATGATATCATTATACTAAGCATATTTTGAGTGTGTCCTACTAGACTAAGTACACTAGCATGTTATCAGATATAGGAGACAACAATCGGCCTTAACCGATATATCATATACAAAGAGTGGGAGTTGAACGACATGCCCCACTACAAATATAGGAGTCCATGTGGTATATCCCACGTTAGACTATCATTATCTTCTCAAGTAGCCTATAAGGCGCGATAACAAGGCAAGGTCCATTAGGAGAACGACGGATCAAACCCATGAATCAAGATAAGCTTCAACAGTGCATATACCAAATCTGATATCACATATTCTTCCATTTATGGCAAGGGGTGATGATGTACACTCCTACAAACAATGGATGGCCTAGATGACATACTTACATCAAGGATGGGCCTCAAGGGGTGAGTCTAATGGGTATACAACAAGGTGAATTAAGAGGGTGAAACTATTTACAACAAGCGGGCTTCTTCACCCTCTCTATCATGTAAAAAACTGGGCTTTCCTATGGGGGCCCGATAAGTACGTAAGGTGGGTTCCAAGGTTTAGGATGGTTCTACAAGGCATGGTGGAAGGCACCATCATCAATGGGGGCCGAATGGTTTGGTATATCCCAACAAGATAGTGTGGAAATGGGCTTAACAATGGGCCCTAGGATGGTTTCCAACGGTGGACATTTAACTACCACTATTCTTATGGTGCGGTCCATTTGGGATTGAGTCTGACTCACAATGGGGCCCGCGACCCTTATACTATTTGGGGAAATGGATGGACAGCGTGTGTATAGCACATACATCATAGTGGGCCTCAAAAGTCAGCCCCACGGTGGACGCTCAATCACCACTATTCATAGTATTGTCCACTTGGGATTTGGGTCTGCCTCTCAATGGGGCCCACGACCCTTAAACTACCTGGAAAAGTGGATGGGTAGCATGGAAATACAACACATATATCATGGTGGACCTCACATGATAGCTCATGTTGGGACGCCCCAAGTCCAGCAATTGCTGGTGGGCATCCACCTGATATTTGGATTTGTTGAGTTAAATCTGGGCCCCCACTCTAGTGTGGGCCTGGGGGAAACTCTGGTGGGGGATGTGGGGGCCCCACATGTCACTAGTGGTCCCTACAATGGATGGTAGTGAGGATATACAACTCATACAATGAGGTGGGCCACTCCGGTGGACGGTTAGCCCGACCAACGCCCCTGCCCTACAGGCCGTTCAAAACGGATGGACAGCCTGGATAAAACATACACATGGTGGGCCTTATACATCACCAAGGGGCCCCACTAGTGGACGGTGGGCGTGGATATAAAATACATACATTAATATGGGCTAGCTGCTGGACGGTGAAATAGTAGTGAAGACCACTTTAGTTGAGTAGGAATATGCCAATATCTCCAAGAGGGGGGTGAATAGGACTTTTTAAAGTTTTTATGGTTTATTTAAAATCCTATTACACTAATCCTTACAACAAATACATATTAGGATTACTCAAAAGTAACTCTACTGGCTTCCAAGCCTGGTAGATGATCCAATCACAAACTAATTAAGAAGTGAACAATATGCAACTAGTTTATGATGTATATGACTGTGTATGTGTGTGAGGTGTGATCTCAGATATTTAGATATGAAAATATTAAAGTAAATCACACAAATAGAAGAATAGCAATCTCAAACACAGTCATTTTATAGTCGCTCGACTACTTGTCTACTCCACTACCAGTAACCGCACTCAACCCTTGAGTGTACCGGATTTCACTAAGAAGGTTTCACAGCGGTTCACTTCAAACCTAAGGTTTTAAATCAGGTTCACCTTCAACCTTTACAACCTACACTGAGGCTGACTGTTTATGCTCTCACGAGCAAGGCTCAACACAACGGACCCACTTTTAAGCACACTGGCTAAGGATCTTCCATAAGACCCTAACGGAGGTTTCACACAGATCACCTCGAACTTAAGGTTTTAGACAGGTTCACCTTCAACCAGAAGTTTATTCGCTCCACAGAGCAAGGGTCAACACTATGTACCCACTACGTACACTCCCGCCGGAGGTCTCCTACGAGGGCTTGCAAGGGTGAGAAACACCTAAGACCCAATCCTTGAAAGGAATGATCACAAGGACTCTCGTAACTTACAAATAAGTGGATAAGTCCCATTTAGCACATTGACGAAGATCTCCTCCTTGTTGATGAAGAATCTTTGGCTTCCTTGATCCGCAACACAGATGAAGTACCAATACGAGGCTTCGGTTTGAGTTAAGGTTAAAACAAAATCCTACTCTATAAAAAGTTTTCCTATAAGGAAGATAGAGTGATTCCGATTATGCATTCAAGGCATCCCAACTTAATGATTTGCCATTAAGGTAGTAGCTGAAGGATCCTTGAATGTGGAAGTTCATTCTCCAATCCACTCTATTGAATATCAATGATGAGGGTGGATTAGTGGATGAACTTCCCTGAGAGAAAGGCTTTGGGTATATGATCTAAGGTAAAACACTCAAAAGCACTCTCTTCTTTCTCTACTAGTAACAATAGACAAGTCTTCTTTATATAGGCAAAGGTTCCAACGGATATAAAATGGTCACATTTATGACAGAGTTTGATATCATCGAGCGGGTTCGATATCATTGAGCATATACTCTCGATAGCATCGATGGTCCACTTGATGACACAAACTCAAATGTCATACGTTTTTGAAACCTCCTGCCAGCTGGTTGATGGAATCGAAACAGGTGTCGATGTCATCGGATTTCGAACTTCGATTCTATTGATACTAGTGTCGATTCATCGACATTTGAAAATGAGAAAGACTTGACTTGAAATATTTCAGGTTTACAAGAATGATCGAGGGACCTTCTTGATCATCGGAATTTGAATGTCGATGATATCGATAACTGTGTCGAGGCATCGATAAATCCAATGGATTTCTCATTAAGCTTAGTGGGCAGTCTATGTCCTTGTTCGATGTCATCGAAACAGTACCGATATTATCGATATTTGAATATCGATTCTATTGAGTGACCCTCGATCATAGATAAACTATCCTGAAATATTTTGCTAGAAGAACTTGGCGCCCAAGACCGATATCATCAAGAGTCTTCTGATATCATCGAGATTTGAATTTCAATGGTATCGAGGAGGCTATGATATATTGATGCACATATGATATTCTTAAGAAAAAACAGGGGCACCGAAGATCTGCTTGTCGATATTATCGAGTCACCTTCGATGGACTCGAGATTCGATTATCGATGATATCGATAGTATATCGATGTATCGATAATTCCATCCAGATGAGTATGTGGTTGTTGGACGCATTTTGTCCTCATATCGATGATATCGTTTAGGTATTAAGGACATCGACATCGCAGGTCGATCATATCGAGAAGTGTATCGATAAAATCGACAAAGCAAGAAAACTTAGAGAATTTTCCTATTTTGAAAAAGTTTTCTTAACTTAAAAACCCTATGATGTTCTAGTTTGTTTTAAGGGTTTTATATACCTCGTGTTTTGGGATAAGAGATGTGAGGCTTAGATTTACCTGCGGCGAGCTTGCACATATCCCGGTTGAGGTAGACGCTTGAGTTGATCTTCCTATGAGTCTCTGCAGTCTAATTGACTCAACACTCACGCTAATTGACAAACCAGGGCACTTTCAATCTCCCCTTTTGTCAATTACATGACAAAATACCAAAACACCCTAGAACAGTATCTAGACAAACACATCCTAAATTGTGTGTACATGCATTTTACACAATTTTATAATTTCTAGTGAAGACATGTACACAACCTAGTATCTACTCCCCCTGACTTCAAACTGCCCTTATCTTAGTCCAACTGCTCCCCCTAACACCCGCAACACCATTCAAGCAAATATACAATTTTCCATTCGGGGTGTTTGAATTGTTCTCCCTCTTTTTGTCAGTCATTAACAAAGATATAGCAGTTGATATTGACTGAAATTAAAGTAACGTGGGAGAACCGTCATTCAAAGGAATATACATATAATAGATAGATGTAAAATGTTTAAACAGTTGATTAACAGACCTCATTTACAGTAGGTATGTATGCATAGCAGATTAGATAGAGCAGTGATATAGTAGATAGGATAATCATTAAGAGAAATCACATGCATTCCACATATAAACTAGATAAACCAGGGGATCTATGAGACATGAGAATGGCAGTAAAAATGTGAATTACATCCAGCCATATTCAATAATATCCAAAAACAACTGTGTACTGCCCTAGTTTGGCAGTAAATTAACAGTCATCCCAACAAAATTAACAAGCCCATACATGGACACCCAAAAAAAATAGGGACGATCAGATGCTAGAGTGTGCCAGTTAAGGAATAGGGAGAACTTTTCAAAAAGCAATCACAATGTTCATGACCAGACACACTTATCCTCCAAAGCTGTCATCCTTTTAAAGCATAGTAGATCCGCCAGTTGTTAGCAGCTCTAGAATCTGTTGCACCAAGGGTTGGATAGCTTCCATCTTGTCCTCTATCCTTGACAATCGTTGTTCACAGTTATGAAGCCGCTCGTCAATTCTAGCGAGATTGTTCAGCAGTTGATGTTCAAGTATATGACATCGATGATTAGTGATAGAACCAGGACTACAGAGGGGTGTCTAATTAGATCCCCAAGGTGTTTCTCCATTAGGTTGCTGACTGTTCTCTCCAACCGGTGGAGGATTCTTAGTATGAGATGGGACTGAGGCATACATTTGTTGAACTGCATCATGGTCGAACCATACTTCAGGATATACCTTGTCTGATATTTCCGGCAGTCCTACCCAGTGTGCGAGTTTGCAGATAAGGGACGGAAATGGAAGTATTTCAAGATGGTTTCACTTGACTACCCTAATCAGTTGATCCAGAATAAGAGTTGACAAACACACAAGGACCTCTTAATATACATCATACAAGACATTGAGTACAAAGGGACTCAGGTCAGTGTCGTTGGCATCACATGGGTATACATTTGTACTGAAGATACTGTGGAGGATTTTGAACAAGATTCCTAGATGTTTTGCAGGAAGGACATTGTCATCATTTATAGGAATTGTTGCACCTTGACATAGCATTCGAGTGATTTCCCCCCACCTTCCTAATTCGTTTAGACTTCTATCAGTGAGTGGGATCTAAGTCACACCAATGTTTAGAACTCGACCAAGAACTGTTGGAGTAATTTGTTTGGTGTGTTGCATGAATTCCAGACGAATACATGGTAGATAATCCTGAACAATGTGGCAATAGTTGAAGAACTGTTGAATCATTTCAAACTGGTATGGACCGCCTATGTTAAGCATATTCTGCCAGCCAATAGTCTCTAACAAGAGATCTACCCCATAGGGCTCAACAACACTATTGAGAACATTATGATCGACGATTGCAACTTGTTCCCAATCGGATTTGTTTTGAGGTGATCTAACATTTTTCCCTTTCTTAGCCTTGGAAGAGAGTTCCTTACCTTTCCCTTTAACCATCTTCCTTGCTCTGTTTGGTGTTTGGGATCTTCCCGACGAGGCTCCGAGCAGGCAGACCAAAGAAAATGTGCAGGAAAAAACAAAGCAGGACCAGTAGCCATAAAAAGTAATTTTTCCGCTTATCAGCCTTTTATTGGGCGGTGAGCTTCAATGTCATCGACTAGTGTTCCGATGTTATCGAGATGCTCTATTCGATTTTATCGAAGTTGGCTTTGATAACATTTTCAACTTCATGGCTTTTCAACTTCCGAAGAGATGTCGATGGTATCGACCTTTATCGATTTAATCGAGAATCCATGTGACCTATCGATGGGCATATCAAAGGTATATATATTTTTCAGTTTTTCTTCATTTTGACAAACTTTCATGTGTAATGAATTATATCTTTGAGTTGATCAGTATACACAGCAAAATTTTGTACAACCCAACACTTATAAACAAAAAGATTAAGGTGAGGAACCTCATATATAATATTGAGAGCTCAACAAAATTACATCATTTCAGCAAATATCCTGATCTCGATGCAAGACCTGGACATGTCTTTCCATGCTCGACATTGCTAGGCATAGGAATCAGCCCTATCTTTGCCTTTGATGACATAGCAGTGGTTATTTGCGCGACAACCCTTCATAACTGTTTTTCCTGATAGGTTTAAGATTTCGCATTTGTCTTTGTTGAATATAAACATGTGCTTATTATCACAGATTTGAGATATGCTTAGTAGATTATGTGCCAATCCTTTTATGCAGAAAGCATTTTCATTTTTGAGCAAATTAATTCCTCTTATGATTCCTTGTCCAATTACTTTGGCGGTGGTTCCGTCTCCGTAGGTGACTATTCGATTATAAAGATCTGTATATTTTGAAAGAAGGGATTTGTCACCTGTGACATGTCTTGAGCAACCACTGTCTAAGTACCACTTAGTATTTTTGCCTGCCAAAAGATTTGTGTGAGTAGCAAGGCAATTTTTCTTTTGTTTAATTACCCATTTTGTAACAGAATTTTTTGTTGTGGTAGTTTTAGCTTTCTCATTTAATTCACCCACTTGATTTAATGGTTCCTTCATCCTGTTAGTTCTTGTATTTCTTTTGGCAGCACCAAAATTTTCTATTTGTGCTCCATATCCAGTTTTTGCTTTAACTTGTTCATATCCTAAGCAATTTTTGTCCTTTTCAGATTTTCACATACCTAAAAGTTTTTCTAACTTCTCACCATTCTGGGAAAACTTACAGTTTAGCTTGACAATTCTTTTGGACTCTTCTTGATTAAGCATGAGTGTATGATTTTCATTTTGAAGGAGCATATTTTTGCCTTTTAATTGCTAAACTTGTTTGTTTAGATTTTCGGACTCGGATTTAAGGAGGGAGTTAATTCTCTTGAGTATATCATTATCTGAGTGATATTGCTGTAAATCATTGATTAGATGTGTATTAATTTCTAGAATTTTATCCAAATCTTTTGCAGCAATTCTTTTTTGTTCTCAGATATTCCAAGTCTTTTAAACACTTTGATGCTATGGATATAAAGTTGATTGTAAGCATCTTGTAGCTTGTTTTATTCTTCCTCTTCTTCTCCTCCAATTTCCTCATTATCAGACGAAAATGATTTAGTGGCTTGTGGTTCCTTCTTATTTTCAGTTTCAATGAGAATGATTGGAGTGGTGGAGACCATAAGAATTTTCAAGGATTTTTGGTCACCATCACTCTCTGAGTCACTGGATTCTGAGTTTGATTCTTCTGTATCATCCCATGTGGTAGCCATCGCCTTACCCTTAGTTTTTCTATTTGGGCATTCAGTAGACAAGTGTCCATACTTCTGACAAGCATAACATTGTGGTTCTTTGGTCTTTTTACCAAATTTGCCTGTAGAAGGTCTGTTGTCTATCTTTCTTCTTCTAGTAGGACGGCCACGATTCTTCTAGAAGAATTTCTTGAATCTTTGTGCCAGCAAACCACTTCCTCATCTTCATCATCTTTTTCACTTCCACTGTCCTCGTTTGTAGTTTTCTTTGAAGTTTTTAGGAGAGTCGTTTTGGATTTAGGAGTTTGTTTGAAGTGTAGTTCAAAAGTTTGTAGGGAACCTACTAGTTCTTCTACTTTCATTTCATCAATATTCCTACACTCTTCAATAGTTGTTACTTTGGGATTAAATCGTTCCGGTAGTGATCTAAGTATTTTCCAACAGATTTTAGGAACCAGAACCTTTTCTCCCAATCCACCCATGGAATTGCAGATGATATTCAACTTTGTGAAAAACTCCATAAAGGTCTCATGCTCTTCCATTCTGAGACTTTTGAACTGTGAAGTCAGGAGTTGAAGTTTCGATCTCTTCATAGTGCTTGTGCCTTCATGGGTTGTTTCCAATAGATCCCATGCTTCTTTGGATGTCCCACACATACTTATTTGATTGAAAATATCTTGGGACACGACACAGTAGATGACGTTCATAGCTTTAGCTTCAGCAGTCTGTTTTTCTTTATTAAACGTCGTCCACTTTTCTTTGGGTTTGGGTTTTGTGATGGTTGTGCCACTGTCAAGTACAATTTGTTCAGTTGGTGGCACATATCCACTTTCAACTGTATTCCAAACATCGTGATCCAAAGATCATAGAAAGTAGTGCATCCTAGCCTTCCAGTGTGCATAATTTGATCCATTAAATACTTGAGGTCTGGTGACTGAGGAGACCTCTCGTTTGGCCATATCCCAACTTCAGTCAAGATCACTCTCTAGGTGGTGAAGCCCTTAAAGAGAGACTCGCTTTGATACCAATTGAAATGGCGGTGAAGACCGCTTTATTTGAAGTAGGAATATGCCAATATCTACTAGAGGGGGTGAATAGGACTTTTTAAAATTTTTATGGTTTATTTAAAGTCCTATTACACTAATCCTTACAACAAGCACATATTAGGATTACTCAAAAGTAACTTTACTGGCTTCCAAGCCTGGTAGAGGATCCAATCACAAACTATTTAAGAAGTGAATAATATGCAAACTAGTTTATGATGGATATGACTATGCATGTGTGTGAGGTGTGATCTTAGATATTTAGATATGAAAATATTAAAGTAAATTACATAAACAGAAGAATAGCAATCTCAAACACAGTCATTTTTATAGTGGTTTGACTACTTGTCTACTCCACTCCCGGTAACCGCACTCAACCCTTGAGTGTACCGGATTTCACTAAGGAGGTTTCATAGCGGTTCACCTCAAACCTAAGGTTTTAAATCAGGTTCACCTTCAACCTTTACAACCTACACTGAGGCTGACTGTTTATGCTCTCACGAGAAAGGGTCAACACAACACACCCACTTTTAGGCACACTGGCCAAGGATCTTCCATAAGACCCTAATGGAGGTTTCACACGGATCACCTCGAACCTATGGTTTTAAACAAGTTCACCTTCAATCGGAAGTTTATGCTCTCCAAAGAGCAAAGCTCAACACTATGTACCCACCACATACACTCCCGCTGGAGGCCTCCTACGAGGGCTTGCAAGGGTGAGAAACACCTAAGACCCAATCTGTAACGACCCGTAAATTTCTATACTTTGACTCGAGCACCATCTCGACCAGAAATCAATTAGGATTAAATCCTTTAGAAATTTAACAAAGTTAATTAAGTGCAAAACTCGATTAGCCATGGAATCCGTTGGGATCGGTTTAAATACGATCTGCAAGAACCAAAACTTACAAAATCAGTGACTCTAGGTTACCCTAAAGTTTAGAACCAAACTCATTACCCGGCTGCTCTCGGGAATGAAATGAAACTTCGTATTAGGTCTAGATCGCACATCAGAAGTCCGATTAACACGAAGTTAAGGAACTAGGACCGCCTCACTGGGCTTGACAATCATCTCAAAAATCAGGTCCAGCCGATGTCCCACGGCCATTCGTTTGGATCCGGAGCGAGGGTGTGTGAAAAACACTATTCCCATTACAAAATAAATATCTGGAATAGTGATCTGGCACCATTCTCTTGCGCATCAGTATTAAGCAACCAGACTGTCAGAATCAGACCAAATTACACCCTCGGATTAAGAAAAAATTCAGGAACATTTACATGTACTTGGAATTTCGGATCGTGGCCCACTGACCGTTGAACTGAAAGTGGTCCGCCACGTGCGATCTGGGAATCCGATCGAGTTGAAAACGTAATCCCACGTAGATCCATGTGTGGAGAGCTTAAGTCTGACGTTTGGCTCAAGGAGGGCCACCAGAACCTCTCTTTTGAGCTGGAAAAGTGTCGGAATACTTATATTAGCAGTAACCCTTGAACCTGAGTCTGTTTTGGAGAGGTTTTAGGCTATAAAAGAGGCTTAGAACAGCCCCTCTCACAGCCATACGAATTTGGGATAAAACCCTAAAGAGAGAGAGAAAAGAGAGAGAAGAGCTTGGGATTTGTGGGAGAACTTCCTCCTACTGCTTTCAAATATCGCACGGCCTACACCGCCTCTTTCCAGGCGCTCTCCCGATGGTATCCACTCTGTTTTTAAGGTGAGAAACCCTCACCCTAGGTCTGATTTGAAGTGTATAGGTTATAGGTTGTGAAAAGGCTAACCGATTCCGCTCTTTAGGCTAGAAAACTCCCGAATACGGAAGCTCACCAAACCTTACAGATCCGTTGAGATTCCAAGGGTAAAGGTGAGGACTTTAGGTGTATAGGTTACGGTTTTCAGCGCTTTCAATGTCAGATAATGGTAGATTCATGATCTGTATGAAATTGCACATGTACAAAGTGCTTTCCGTTTCCTGTTTCGATTAACGTTGTAGAATATGGAATTTCACATACTCTAGGTATACGTAGAAATACCGTATACGTATTTTTTTTGGAAAAATGTTTGACATGTTTATTTAATGTATGATTATACAATATATGGATAAAATACTAGTTTGGCAAAAGGAATCGCCGTAATATATGTTCGCTTGTAAATACTACGTATGTTGAAATTGTGTATTCTAGAAATACCGCATATGTGTAAATTTTGGAAATGCAATTGTCATGATTATTTGCTATATGATTATGGTATACATGGATAAAATAACCGCTTGGCGAAAGGATAGCCCTAATACGTATTTTGCTAACATACGTCATGTATGTTGGAATAGTGTACTCTAAGTGTTTGTGTAAATGCTTGTGAGTGTAAATGCTTAAGTGTTAGTGCCTTAGATAGGTGCTGATATGGAATTCCCGACTACCTTAGAGACATGTAGGATACCCTCCATGTGGCGGTTTGCTCTAACCACTCACTTGTGATGTGTATGTAATTGTATCCCTACTTGTATAGTACCCTACAACATGCTTTACAACATGCTTTACTTCATGCTTTATAACATGCCTTATAACATGCCTGTTCACATGCTTGTAGTACTTTGTTTATCATGCTTTACTCCACATGCTACATATGAGAATTGATTGAGTTTGGGACTATGTCTATAGTCCAGTGATGAGGGTCAAATATTGCATAACGGACCCCGATTATTGTCCTATTTTATGAACATGATAATGCTTAATGAAATATTTTAATCATGTTTTTGCTACAGAGTGAAATCAAGAGCGTTGATTGAAAAATGATATTAAAAGCGTGAATTTGACGCTCCGAAATTACCAGAGCTCGGGATGGACTCCAGAAAACCAATAATGAAGATTTTACAAGCCTGGGATCTGAGGAAAGCAAGCCAAAGGGGCCCGAAAAAGGTCCAGAATGCAAGATCACATGGTTCCCGCCATCCTATCAACTCGAAACTCCATACATGTGATGGGGGCCGTAAATTAACCGTACATATTAAATTTCATCTACTGAAGATCTCAGGAAATGGGCCAACGGACAGATCAACCCATTAAACTCCAATTTGGGGCCCACCTGATATCTGGAACTTCTTCGAAATTTACCTAGACGGTTTACATTATATGAGAAAGAGGATGGACGGTGCAGATTTCTCATAAACATCATAGTGGGCCCCATGTGTGATGCATGTGCACCATGCACTCACAACGGCTGCCGTGCACCGGACCGGCTAAGGCGGTCAGCGAGCCGCTGACCCGCAGCCTCTCTCCCTCTCACGCAGCCAGCGTCTAGCGAACGGACGCTGGCCGGATGGGTTTCAGTTGTGGGCCCCACACATCGCCCAAAGGGGTGATCCGGACCGTCTATCAGGACTAAAGGAAGGCTGTTAACACTACCTAGGTGGAAGAATCGTGAATGATCATCAAGAGTGGAATCCAGCCTTTCAAACATGGAATGGACGGTGAGTTTAAAACTCTGTGGGCCACACAAAAATGGAGAAAAAAATGCATATTCCCGACCGAAATTTCGATAGAACTTCGGTGAACGGAGTGGATTTCGCAATGCAAGATCAAAATGGGCCCCACCATTGTCGCATCGGAAGATCCGCGTCCTCGTTTCCGCAGCAGCGTAACCGGACGCTGTCCGTTTTTGCGAACGGCAGTGGGCCCCACCCATGGCCTATACGGCCGATCCAATCCATCCATTTTGTAGACAGCCGCGAGCACTACAAACCCATGCTGATATTCCACTCCCATGCGTACACATGTGCATGATACAGAGGCCACAAAAGGGCTGCCCTGCAACGTTCAAATATGATCTTTCTGTGTTTTCTTCTCTGGGCCACATTAATGAACGTTCAAAACCACCCATTCTTGACTGAAATTTCGTCCTGAATCCAATGGATGGGGTGGATTTTCCAGAAAATACTTCTGTGGGGCCCACCGATCATGGCTGCGAAAATTTCCATTCCATGTCCTGCTACAACTCTGCCGCTGATACAGCTTCCCAGCAGCTATAAAAAAGGAGTCTTGTTGGAGGATTTCCAGATCTACAGGAAGGGAGAGAAGAAAGAGAAGAAAGAGAAGAAAGAAGAGAGAGAGAAACTGGTTTGATGTTCTTTTATGAATTTTTATTTATCCATCTGTTTAATGGATTTTATGGGTAACTAATCTCTCAGCTAGGGCTGAGATGAAACCCCTAATTTGAACTCCCTTTGTTCTATGTTGATTTTACTTTAATTAGATTGATTTGTTTCTTTCCCTAGTGTGCTTGATTGTTTTAAATTCTATACTTCTCCACCTATGAACTTGATCAGAGTCTATGGATGGATGTAGTCTGAATGCTTATTTTAGGTGCTTGTATCTGATCATGAGCAGGTTCCTCTAGAGGAAGAGACAGGGTGCTTTAATGAACGGTATACTCCATGTGCTCGACAAAGGACATGGGATATGTTATTCATAGCATTGCTTGAAGGAATTAGACAATCTGTATGCCCGATTAAGGACACAGATTGTGTTTTCTCTAGATAAGTTAGATCAATCTAGATTAAGGTGAATCAACAGACAAAACAAGGGTTATGACAATTAGGGGTGGATTCGAAAGTCCTAGTGCTCTTCTTCTGATTGAATTTTCTTCCCTATCCTCAATAGTTATTTTTCATAAATTTGTGTTAGTAATTCGCTCCATTATTTGTTGAATTAGTTAAGAAGAATTGTGAATTTGAATTGTGACGACCAGTCCTCGTGGGATTCGACCTCGATCTTACCGAGTTTATTACAACATCACAACCTTATACTTGGGGAGTGAACATCCAGACATTCGGTAGCAGACTTGAGATTGTGGCTGGGATTCATGTCGCCACAAGGGATGTGTCTGACGAACCCAAGTCGTACTTCGGTTGGCGATAGTGGTTGGCCACACGGAGTGCTTTTGCGCTTCATATCGCCCAACTTGTGGTGCGCTCGAGCTAGTCAGGCTCGTCAAGTAAACCGATATGTGAATGTGTGTTCACCATGTTTGGTCGTTACTGCTTGAACCTAGGGTACCAAACTTACCAGTGGCGATCCCGTTAACCATGGTACCTCGATCCGCTAAGACTCATGAGCCGGACATGGTGGTATGGGACACCGTGGCCGAGCTGTCGGCTTATGCTGGGGCCAAGTGCCTCCCCATAGTGACCATTGAGCAACCCAACCTCGTGAGCCGAATACGGTAGTATGGGACACTGTATTCGAGCTGTCGATACTTACGGCGAGAGCCGAGTACGGTGAGACCTGTGCTCGTGCTGACGGGCGATGAGTCCTTCGTAGTATCTTCGAGTATACTCCAAGGGTCTGTGATTGACGACGAGTCTTTCACAGCAACTAGAGTATGAGTTGAACCGAGTACGGTGAGACCTGTACTCGAGCTGACGGCTAGTGATTGAGCCAAGTACGGTGAGACCTGTACTCGAGCTGACGGCCAGCAATTGAGCCGCATACGGTGAGATCCGTATCCGCGCTGACGGGTGACGAGCCCTTTGCGATGCCTTCGCTATGCTTCTTGAACCATAATATCGTATGAGATTAACTAGGATTACGACCCTAGAATGGATCATGTTTGGGAATGATACAAGGGAGGTACCTTAGTTTCCCAATACTGCTGTTTGAAATGGACTAATAATAACTCGGTAATCATGATCATCATCGCACCGCATGTGCTTAGTAGATGTGGCGCACTGAGGGAGTTAAGCATTCGCGAACGTAAGATGATGTCGCATGAGGGTGGTTTGGCAATGGCATACAGCATCATGTCATTTCATTCTCGCACTTAATAAGAGTAGTTAGAATTGTTTGATTTGTACTGCTTTATCATTACTGCTTGGTTGAATTGATAACATGTTAACCTATGCTTTATTGTTCCACTGAGTTAGCTACTCACTCCCACGTTACGGGACGGTGTTTGCAACACCCACCAGACTCTGTCGCAGGTATAGACGGCGCATCGGTTCAGGAGTCGGAGCCCGACTTCGACGAGGACTAGGATGAGTTCTCCTTTATGCAGTACTCTGACGACTTTGCTTAGACCGACTACATCGCGGGGATTTTAGGGCTTATCTATGGAGTTGTATTTTGATTTTTGACTTAGAAACCGTACATGTATATTGATACTTAGTTAGTGCTCATACTCTAGTCTTCATAAAATTTTGTTTCTTTACACACCTTAAATATACAATTTCAGTCTTCCGCTTGCCTTTATAGAATTGAACTGGAGTATGAATTACTGTTTTGGTATAATCTCATTCATGTTTATCGCTCTAACTCAGACAACATTTAACCATCATTATGTATGTTGCATAAGTGATGCATTGGAACTCGGGAGTGGAGTTCATACTCGACCCCCAAATTTCAGGGCGTTACAAGTTGGTATCAAAGCATGATTTTGATTAAACCGGACCTGAGTTATGTCCCCTCTACGTACGCTGACGCGTTACAACCTAGGAGGGTGCGCAAAAATATAGAAACAGTCTTAGGGTCTCCCGATTTCACTGTCGGCGAAGTTCATTAAAAACAGACATGTTGATCGAGTCTGTACTCAATCCTGACCGCACGTATGGATTCCAAATCACTCCTAGACCGTCTATTGACGTGTCCAGATCACTATCCACCCAAAACTAGTCGTTAAAAATCAGGAAAAATCAGTTTAACTCATAAAATTTTCAGGACCACCCGTTCTGGAGCTGAACTGAGTCGGGGGCCTCCCCACTTAAACCCACTAAGCCCCAAGATCGAACCAGGGTGCATTTGGCACCCTGGACACGTGGCAAACAGGGCCCCACCGCGGCGGCGCGGTTCCGGCCAAGGCGGGTTGCGGCGGAGCCGTGGTACCGGCGGCGGACCGCGGTCCGGTGGCCCATTTGGGGTGGGTCCAGGGCTGGGGTTGGTCGGCCCGACCTCCCCTACCCCCTGGAACGTGCGGTTTTGCCATATGTTTGGGATTTAAGGGGCTGGAGCACCCCACTCTCCCATTTCATCCCTTCCAAGCACCTCAAACCCCCATTTTCATTTTTCCTCTCAACACATCCCTCCAAACCTTGCAATCCTCCATTTTCTTCCATAACCCACACCATCCAACCGTCCACAACAGCCCTAGCCTCATTTTCCTATTTTCTCATGTTGGAGCTCTCACACCCCCCATTTGGAGCTCAAAATCGGGTAATCTCCTAACCCATTCCATTTTCTTTTTGTTCCTCCTTCATTTCCTACCTCTAGTGCCCCTTCCACACCTATTGGATTGTTGCTTGTGGAGGATCAAAGAGATCAGCCCCTTTTTCCCCATTTTGGCATTTTTCCATGGCCCTCTTTGGTGTGGTGGCGACTATTTTCTCCATTTCCTTCATCCTATCTCTCATGGGAAAGAGGAAGACCGCGGCTGATGACGCTGGCCCAAGTAGGCCAGCCCATTCCCGAAGAAGATCTGACGTTGGGGCGGCCGGCACCAGCATCGTTCGGGAGTTTAGGTCGAAGCGAGACCTGGATCCTGACCATCCCGTCAGAAATGCTTATCCGATAGGCATTGAATATGGGCGCTTCGCGGGCCGCAAGGTCGTGTTTGAAGCTCATGTGGATGAAAGGATGTTCGGGCTACACCCACTGATGGATCACCTAGTGGACATCGGATGGAACTCGATGTTTGACGGTGAGTCCCCTGCATGTGAGAACACTGTTCGCGCTTTCTACGCCCACATCGTGGACTCATCAGTAGAGCCTCTTCAGTTTACTGTCTCTGTGAGGGGCATAAGACGCACAATTACGGTGGATGAGGTGGCTCGGATCACGAAGCTCCCGCTTGGTCAAGTGCATCATAGTGACAACTTCTCTAGAAGTGCGCGGGAAAGGGATCGCCGCACGCGATACCTCTGTGGTCGCCGGGTTACTTGGAAGTGAGGAAATTGCATTGCGGCGACAAAGATGGCCGAGGACTTCCGTTTACTCCATCACATTTTCACCTACAATGTGTACCCACGGTCGGGTAACCACACGGAATGTACTCGGTTGATGGTGGACTTTTTGTACAAGATGGGACATGGGGACAACATATGCCTGCCCACATTCATCCTATCCCAGATAGTTCAGGTTGTTCGTTCTGCCAGGAACGATCTTTCGCTCCCATTTGGCCGTCTGATCTGCAGGATGGCTCGTGATGTTGGCTACAGGTTGAACATGGAGGACCTTGCACCAGTCCGAGTCATAAGCGAGGCGACACTCAAGAATATGAAGATCGGCCCTCAACAGCGGTAAGCACGACTCGACGAGTCTGGAGATGAGTCGGATAGCGCCGGTGAGGAGAGTGTTAACCTCCAGGCTGAGAGTGATGAGGAGGGCGGTGATGACATACGAGAAGAAGAACCTGAGGCTCAAGATACTGAGGAGAGTTCTCCTCCTGGTGCACCTGAGTCAGACGCTGCTCATGCGGTGAGAGAGGCTCGTATGGATCACATCGAAGAGAACCAGGCCGACCTGCGGCAAGAGATTGGTCAAGTTCGGGCGGAGCTTGGTGAGACTCGAGCCAAGCTTGAAGAGATTGAAGCCTACATGAAGAAGAGCTTTAAGAAGGTGTCTCGTACGTTGAAGGCCATTCTGTGTTGTGTGCAGGACAAGAATGCTCCTCCTCCATCGCCTGATTCGGATGCTTAGTCATCCACGTTGTTGTTTGCTTTGGTTACCGTGATAGGCGGTTTATGTTTTCATGTAGATGATGTAGTGAATGTATGGCTATCATGTGATTTCTGTCGTGATTCATGTAACTCTGTATTCCATGTATTATAACAATTTTGGGTAAATGAAAGGCATGTAGCCTCTTTTGTTTTGATGATGTGTGGAATGCTTAAAGTGCTTTATGAAGTGTGTTGTGCTTATCTCATAAATGTTCTACCCTATGTTGTATAGGGCATGCCGCGACAGTACACGCGGAGCACGGCACATCTCCTTCTGACCGGCTCTATGGACCAGACTCCTTCTGGTAGTAGCGGTCCTGCGGACCGTGGGTTGGGTTCTGATCAGCCTCCTGCTGGTCCTACCGGTGGACTGCCACCTTATACACCCCCAATCCGTGAGCAGTACCGACCGTCATCTTCTGCACAGCATGACTCTCAAGTTGCTCCGCCGACTGATAGGTTTGAGCAGCTGATGATGATGATGCATCAGCAGCAGATACAGCAGCACAACCACAGCACAGCAGCTTATGGCCACTATCGCTGAGGCCTTGTCCCATGGTGGTAGTGCGACTCCACCTACGACATCCGCACACCCTGATGAGCATCTGACCTCCTGCTCGGTTTGAGGATGTGCCTCTGCCCACATCCGTCGCACCTCCTACTGGAGATGTAGGTACACGTGGATTACTCGAGCGATTTCAGCGCTTGAGGCCTCCCTCATTTATGGGTTCTCACAGACCCAAGGAGGCAGAGTTCTGGCTAGACCGCATCTCCAAGATGCTACAGATGCTGCACTGTTCAGAGGCAGAGTAGGTCGAGTTGGCTTCCTTCATGTTTGAGAGGGAGGCCAGTTTATGGTGGGACAGTGTGCTGCGGACGGTCGCAGTAGATTTCGTGTGGACCTGGGAGGCTTTCGAGTCTCGGTTCCACGAGAATTACTACCCGCAAACTTATCGGCACGAGCGGGAGGATGAGTTCCTGTGCCTCAGGGAGGGAGGCATGACGGTGACGGAGTATGAGCACCGCTTCACTGAGTTGGGCCGCTTTGTCCCAACTATCCTCGTCAATGAGCAGATGAGGATGCGTCGCTTCACTGGAGGCTTGCGACCTGACATACGGTCGAAGCTATGCTGCCTCAGTATCCCCACATACGCGGCATTGGTCCACATGTCTATGACGGCCGAGCAGGATGTGGACCGTTTGGCCAGATCGCGTGGTGCTATGGTTGCGAGGCCACGGCAGGATTTACAGAGCAGGCCTATCTTAGGCAAGAGGCCTCGTGCTGATTCGCCTCCCAGGGCCGCAACACCAGTTGTTCCTGTGAGACGCCTGCTTGTGACCTGCACGTTTTGCGGGAAACCGGGACATCCTGCTGAGAGTTGTTTCTCACGCATGAGGGCTAGCGGCTTTGCGCCACCGCAGAGGTTGGATCGCCCTTACCCACAGGCCATATCAGCTCCACCGCTACAGACTGCTCCTGCACATCCTTCCTTCCGACCTCCTGTGTTGCGCTTCAGGCCGCCACAGCGACCCTTGGCTCCTCAGCCGAACCGTCAGCAGCAGGCTCGCGTGCACACGCTTGTTGCCGAGGCACCTGAGACGTCGATCTCGGCTCCGACGGCTTTTGAGGGTACGACTTATATTCATGGTACTCCCGTTTCTTTATTGGTGGACACTGGGTCCACTACCTCTATTATTTCTTGTGGGGCGGTTAAACGTCTATCTTTGCATACGATTCCCACTAAGGGAATGAGACTCACTACGGCTACTGGGACCTGTTCGGATGTCACACGGTTATGCGAGGGTTGCTCGATAGTTTTGGGTAGCAGCACAGTGCTCGTCGACCTTATTGTTGCTCCACTATGGCACTACGACGTTATCCTTGGCATGGATTGGCTCGCCAAGATGAGGGCGGAGATAGATTGCGGTGCTCGGATCGTGACTGCCTATGAACCTGATGGCACAGCTTTCACGTTTCCAGTATAGGTCAGTTGGTCCTGCTGTGTTGATTGTTATGCTGCTTTACTTGTGCCGACTGATGGTCCGATATTGGAGGGTGCGCCGGTGGTTCGGGAATTTGTTGGTGTGTTTAAAACTATTCCTGATTTACCTCATCGGCGTGAGATTGATTTTACGATTGATCTTACTCCTGGTGCGACGCCCATCTTGTTGCCGACTTATCGTATGCCTCCATGTGAGATGGAGGAGTTGCGGAAACAGATTGACGAACTTGTAGAGAAAGGTTTTATACGACCTAGTGTGTCTCCTTGGGGAGCACCTGTGCTATTTATGAAGAAGGACGGGTCGCTACGGTTATGTATTGATTACCGTAGGTTGAACCAGGTCACGGTGAAGAACAAGTATCCTTTGCCCAGGATAGATGATCTGTTCGATCAGTTGAGAGGGGCGAAGAATTTCTCGAAGATTGATCTTCAGTCAGGGTACCACCAGTTGCGTGTGAGAGATGAGGACGTGCAGAAGACAGCCTTCAGGACGTGCTTTGGGCATTATGAGTTCCTTGTGATGTCATTCAGCCTCACGAACGCACCAGCCGTGTTCATGGATCTGATGAACAGGGTATTTCGGCCCTTCCTTTATCGATTCGTCATCGTCTTTATTGATGACATTTTGATATACTCTACGAGTCGGGAGGAGCACGAGGAGCACTTGCGAGCGGTATTGGGTACGTTGGAGAAGAACCAGTTGTTCGCACAATACAAGAAGTGTGACTTCTGGCAGGAGGAAGTCAAGTTTCTGGGACATGTAGTGTCCAAGGATGGGATAGCAGTGGACCTTGTTAAGGTAGCTGCGGTTCAGGATTGACAGCAGCCTGAATTGGTTACCGAGGTGAGGAGTTTCCTTGGTTTGGTTGGGTATTACAGACGCTTCATTCGGGACTTCTCGAAGATTGCCAGGCCATTGTCTCAGTTGACTCGGAAAGACCTGAAGTTCGCCTGGAATGAGAAGGCGGAGGCAGCTTTTAAGGAGCTGAAGGACAAGTTGACGTCCGCCCCTGTGCTAGTATTGCCAGAGCAAGGGGAGAAATACACGATATATACTGACGCGTCTCGCGTTGGTTTGGGTTGTGTTCTGATGCAGAAGGATAGGGTGATTTCGTATGCCTCGAGACAATTAAGGAAGCACGAGGAGAATTACCCTACACACGACCTGGAGTTGGCAGCTGTCATCTTTGCATTGAAGCTCTGGAGACATTACCTCTACGGAGAGGAGTTCGAGCTTTTCTGCGACCACAAGAGCCTTAAGTACATATTCACACAGCGAGACTTGAATATGAGACAACGCCGATGGATGGAGACCTTGAAGGACTTCAAGTTCGAGGTTTCCTACCATCCTGGTAAGGCGAACCTTGTGGCAGACGCGTTGAGCCGCAAGAAGGCGATTGCATTTGCGGCACCGCTGATGATAGCCGAGTGGGACATGGTGGAGTTCGTACGGGACTTCGAGCAGAGACTCACTGTCGAGGAGCCATTTGAGTGTGTTGCGCACGTTCGGGTGCGGCCACTTATTGACGACAGGATTGTTGAGCCCTAGGAGGGCGATATACGGCTGTTTGAGCTTCGAGAGCAGGCTAGCGACGCCGAGGACTCCGAGTGGAGAGTTGGTTCTGATGGGGGTCTGCGATTTCGTGGCCGCCTATGCGTTCCTGATGTGCCTGACTTGAGACGCGAGCTTCTCGAGTCTGCCCATAACTCGAAGCTTGCGATGCATCCTGGTAGCACGAAGATGTACCAGGATATGAGACGGACGTATTGGTGGGATAACATGAAGGCCCACATTGCTGAGTATGTGTCTCGATGTCTGACGTGCCAGCAGGTCAAGGCAGAACATCGCCGACCTCCTGGACTGCTTCAGCCCATGCCCATAGTGGAGTGGAAGTGGGACTTCATCTCCATGGATTTCATATCAGGGCTGCCGAAGACGAGGAGAGGACATGATTCCATTTGGGTGATTGTGGACCGGTTGACCAAATCGGCCCATTTCCTCCCTATCAGAGTTACGAACTCTGCAGACGAGCTGGCTAGGTTGTACATCAGAGAGATCGTCCGTCTGCATGGGATTCCTTTAGAGATCGTGTCGGACAGAGACACGCGGTTCACATCTATCTTTTGGACTCGTATCCAGGAGGCGATGGGTGTGAAGTTGAAGTTCAGTACGGCGTTTCATCCTCAGACTGATGGGCAGACAGAGCGGGTGAATCAGATTCTGGAGGATATGTTGCGAGCATGTGTTTGGACTTCAAGGACAGCTGGGATGACTGTCTTCCGTACGCAGAGTTCGCCTACAACAACAGCTTCCAGGCGACTATTGGCATGGCGCCATATGAGGCTCTATATGGTCGTCCTTGTAGGGCACCGCACTGTTGGGCAGAGGTTGGCGAGCGTAGTCTGATTGGCCCGGAGTTGGTACAGGCGACTACAGAGAAGGTCGACATTATCAGGCGTCGATTACTTACAGCGCAGAGCAGGCAGAAGAGTTACGCCGATACGAGGCGGCGACCGCTGGAGTTCGAGGTCGGGGATCATGTGTTCCTTCGAGTTTCCCCTATGAAGGGAGTCCTTCGGTTTGGGAAGAAGGGGAAGCTCACACCGAGGTTTATCGGTCCATTTCAGATACTGGATCGAGTGGGTGGTGATGTGGCGTATCGTCTCGCTTTGCCCACACCACTTGCGTCTGTACACAACGTATTTCATGTATCTATGCTGAAGAAGTACGTTCCTGATCCTTCGCATATTATCATATGGGAGCAGGTACAGCTGAGCAAGGATGCTACGTATGAGTTGCGCCCGACGCGTATCCTTGACAGGAAGGAGCAGGTACTGCGTAGCAAGGTCATCCCACTTGTGAAGGTACTATGGACACATCATTCCGAAGAGGAAGCTACTTGGGAGACTGAGGCCGAGGTCAGGAAGAACTACCCTCAGATTCTCGAGGAATACGAAAAGGTATAAATTTCGAGGACGAAATTTTTTGTTTAAGGGGGGTAGATTGTAACGACCCGTAAATTTCCGTACTTTGACTCGAGTACCATCTCGACCAGAAATCAATTAGGATTAAATCCTTTAGAAATTTAACAAAGTTAACTAAGTGCAAAACTCGATTAGCCATGGAATCCGTTGGGATCGCTTTAAATACGATCTGCAAGACCCAAAACTTGCAAAATCAGTGACTCTAGGTTACCCTAAAGTTTAGAACCAAACTCATTACCCGGCTACTCTCGAGAATGAAATGAAACTTCGTATTAGGTTTAGACCGCACATCGGAAGTCCGATTAACACGAAGTTAAGGAACTAGGACTGCCTCACTGGGCTTGACAATCATCTCAAAAATCAAGTCCAGCCGATGTCCCACGGCCATTCGTTTGGATCCAGAGCGAGGGAGTGTGAAAAACACTATCCCTTTACAAAATAAATATCTGGAATAGTGATCTGGCACCATTCGCTTGCGCATCAGTATTAAGCAACCAGACCGTCAGAATCAGACCAAATTACACCCTCGGATTAAGAAAAATTTCAGGAACATTTACATGTACTTGGAATTTCGGATCGTGGCCCACTGACCGTTGAACTGAAAGTGGTCCGCCACGTGCGATCTGGGAATCCGATCGAGTCGAAAACGTAATCCCACGTAGATCCATGTGTGGAGAGCTTAAGTCTGACGTTTAGCTCAAGGAGGGCCACCAGAACCTCTCTTTTGAGCTGGAAAAGTGTCGAAATAATTATATTAGCAGTAACCCTTGAACCTGAGTCTGTTTTGGAGAGGTTTTAGGCTATAAAAGAGGCTTAGAACAGCCCCTCTCACAGCCATACGAATTTGGGATAAAACCCTTGAGAGAGAGAGAGAGAAAAGAGAGAGAAGAGCTTCAGATTTGTGGGAGAACTTCCTCCTACTGCTTTCAAATATCGCACGGCCTACACCGCCTCTTTCCAGGCGCTCTTCCGACGGTATCCACTCCATTTTTAAGGTGAGAAACCCTAACCCTAGGTCTGATTTGAAGTGTATAGGCTATAGGTTGTGAAAAGGCTAATCGATTCTGCTCTTTAGGCTAGAAAACTCCCGAATACGGAAGCTCACCAAACCTTACAGATCCGTTGAGATTCCAAGGGCAAAGGTGAGGACTTTAGGTGTATAGGTTACGGTTTTCACGCTTTCAATGTCAGATAATGATAGATTCATGATCTGCATGAAATTGCACATGTACAAAGTGCTTTCCGTTTCCTGTTTCGATTAACGTTTAGAATATGGAATTTCACATACTCTAGGTATACGTAGAAATACCGTATACGTATTTTTTTTGGAAAAATGTTTGACATGTTTATTTAATGTATGATTATACAATATATGGATAAAATACTAGTTTGGCGAAAGGAATCGCCGTAATATATGTTCGCTTGTAAACTACGTATGTTGAAATTGTGTATTCTAGAAATACCGCATATGTGTAAATTTTGGAAATGCAATTGTCATGTTTATTTGCTGTATGATTATGGTATACATGGATAAAATAACCGCTTGGCGAAAGGATAGCCCTAATACATATTTTGCTAACATATGTCATGTATGTTGGAATAGTGTACTCTAAGTGTTTATGTAAATGCTTGTGAGTGTAAATGCTTAAGTGTTAGTGCCTTAGATAGGTGCTGATATGGAATTCCCGACTACCTTAGAGACATGTAGGATACCCTCCATGTGGCGGTTTGCTCTAACTACTCACTTGTGATGTGTATGTAATTGTATCCCTACTTGTATAGTACCCTATAACATACTTTACAACATGCTTTACTTCATGCTTTATAACATGCTTTATAACATGCCTGTTCACATGCTTGTAGTACTTTGTTTATCATGCTTTACTCCACATGCTATTGATGAGAATTGATTGAGTTTGGGACTATGTCTATAGTCCAGACATTCGGTACCAGACTTGAGATTGTGGCTGGGATTATGTCGCCACAAGGGATGTGTCTGACGAACCGAGTCGTACTTCGGTTGGCGATAGTGGTTGGCCACACGGAGTGCTTTTGCGCTTCATATCGCCCAACTTGTGGTGCGCTCGAGCTAGTCAGGCTCGTCAAGTAAACCGATATGTGAATGTGTGTTCACCATGTTTGGTCGCTACTGCTTGAACCTAGGGTACCAAACTTACCAGTGGCGATCCCGTTAACCATGGTACCTCGATCCGCTAAGACTCATGAGCCGGACATGGTGGTATGGGACACCGTGGCCGAGCTGTCGGCCTATGCTGGGGCCAAGTGCCTCCCCATAGTGACCATTGAGCAACCAACCTCGTGAGCGAATACGGTGGTATGGGACACTGTATTCGAGCTGTCGATACTTACGGCGAGAGCCGAGTACGGTGAGACCTGTGCTCGTGCTGACGGGCGACGAGTCCTCCGTAGTATCTTCGAGTATACTCCAAGGGTCTGTGATTGGCGACGAGTCTTTCACAGCAACTAGAGTATGAGTTGAGCCGAGTACGGTGAGACCTGTACTCGAGCTGACGGCTAGTGATTGAGCCGAGTACGGTGAGACTTGTACTCGAGCTGACGGCCAGCAATTGAGCCGCATACGGTGAGATCTGTATCCGCACTGACGGGTGACGAGCTTTTTGCGATGCCTTCGCTATACTTCTCGAACCATAATATCGTATGAGATTAACTAGATTGACGACCTATAATGGATCATGTTTGGGAATGATACAAGGGAGGTACCTTAGTTTCCCAATACTGCTGTTTGAAATGGACTAATAATAACTCGGTAATCATGATCATCATCGCACCGCATGTGCTTAGTAGATGTGGCGCACTGAGGGAGTTAAGCATTCGCGAACGTAAGATGATGTCGCATGAGGGTGGTTTGGCAAGGGCATACAGCATCATGTCATTTCATTCTCACACTTAATAAGAGTAGTTAGAATTGTTTGATTTGTACTACTTTATCATTACTGCTTGGTTGAATTGATAACATGTTAACCTATGCTTTATTGTTCCACTGAGTTAGCTACTCACTCCCACGTTACGGGACGGTGTTTGCAACACCCACCAGACTCTGTCGCAGGTATAGACGGCGCATCGGTTCAGGAGCCGGAGCCCGACTTCGACGAGGACCAGGATGAGTTCTCCTTTATGCAGTACTCTGACGGCTTTGCTTAGGCCGACTGCATCGCGGGGATTTCATGGCTTATTTATGGAGTTGTATTTTGATTTTTGACTTAGAAACCGTACATGTATATTGATACTCAGTTAGTGCTCATACTCTGGTGTTCATAAAATTTTGTTTCTTTATATACCTTAAATATACAATTTCAGTCTTCCGCTTGCCTTTATAGAATTGAATTGGAGTATGAATTACTGTTTTGGTATAATCTCATTCATGTTTATCGCTCTAACTCAAACAACATTTAACCATCATTGTGTAAGTTACATAAGTGATGCGTTGGAACTCGGGAGTGGAGTTCATACTCGACCCCCGAATTTCAGGGCGTTACACAATCCTAAAAAGGAATGATCACAAGTGTCCTCTGGATCTAATAACTTACAAATACGTTGATGAGTCTCATTTAGCACGTTGACGAAGATCTCCTCCTTATTGATGAAGAATCTTCGGCTTCCTTGATCCGCAATACAGATGATGTACCAATACGAGGCTTCGGGTTGGGTCAAGGTTAAAACGGAATCCTACTCTATAAAAAGCTTTCCTATAAGGAAGATAGAGTGATTCCGATTATGCATTCAAGGCATCCCAGCTTAATGATTTTCCATTAAGGTAGTAGTTGGAGGATCCTTGAATGCGAAAGTTCATTCCCCAATATACTCTATTGAATATCAATGATGAGGATGGATTGGAAGATGAACTTCCCTGAGAGAAAGGCTTTGGGTATATGATCTAAGGTAAAACACTCAAAAGCACTCTCTTCTTTCTCTACCAGCAAGAATAAACAAGTCCTCCTTATATAGGCAAATGGTTCCAATGGATATAAAATGTTCACATTTATGACAAAGTTCGATATCATCGAGCAGGTTCGATATCATCGAGTGCATACTCTCGATAACATCGATGCTCCGCTCGATATATGACATAAACTCAAATGTCATACGCTTTTGAAACCTCTTGCCAACTGGTCGATGGAATCGAAACAGGTGTCAATGTCATCAAATTTCGAACTCCCATTCTATTGATACTAGTGTCGATTCATCAACATTTGAAACTGAGAGAGACTTGACTTGAAATATTTCAGGTTTACATGAATGATCGAGTGACCTTCGAGATCATCGGAATTTGAATGTCAATGATATCGATAACTATGTCGAGGCATTGATAAATCCAACGGATTTTTCATTAAGCTTGCTGGACAGTCTATGTCCTTGTTTGATGCCATCGAAACAGTACCGATATCATCGATATTTGAATATCGATTCTATCGAGTGACCCTCGATAATAGATAAACTATCCTGAAATATTTTGCTAGAAGAACTTGGCGCCCAGGACCGGTATCATCGAGGGCCTTCTGATATCATCGAGATTTGAATTTCGATGGTATCGAGGAGACTTCGATATATCGATGCACATATGATATTCTTAAGAAAAAAGAGGGGCACCGGAGATCTGCCTGTTGATATTATCGAGTCACCTTCGATGGACTCGATATTTGAATATCGATTATATCAATAGTATATCGATGTATAGATAATTCTGTCCAGATGAGTATGTGGTTGCTAGACGTATTTTGTCCTCATATCGATGATATCATTTAGGTATCGAGAACATCGATAGCGCAGGTCGATCATATCGAGATGTGTTTCGATAAAATCGACAAAGCAAAAAAACTTAGAGAATTTTCCTATTTTGAAAAAGTTTTCTTAACTTAAAAATCCTATGATGTTCTAGTTTGTTTTAAGGGCTTTATATACCTGGTGTTTTGAGACAAGGGATGTGAGGCTTAAATTTACCTGTGGCGAGCTTGCACACATCCTGGTTGAGGTAGATGCTTAAGTTGATCTTCCTATGAGGCTCTGCAGTCTAACTAACTCAACACTCACGCTAATTGACAAACCAGGGCACTTTCAGATGGTCAGTCCAGCAGCGCCCTGCCCCATCTGGGCATCTAGCCAGCGGACGACCTGAATTAAAACACATATCACGGTGGGTGCCACTAGATGTGGGCCACCCAGGAAGTGAGCCTAATGCAGGGCTTCCTCACAAACATCACAGTGGACCTAAGAAGGTTTCAATGGTAACGTCAGCACCATAGCTGCTTGCAGTGTGGATCAACCAAGATTTGGATCTGTCTCATCCTTAGGCCCATGGCCTAAAATGATAAGGAAAATGGGATGGACGGTGTGAATGCAACACAAAAATCAAGGTGGGGTCCACGTAGGTGGGCCACCCCACTAAAACAAGCTGATACTTATGATTTGCCTTTAGCCAAGCTTGTGTGACCGGCTGGTCAAACAGGCCCTGGAGACGGGCAGCAAGCTGGGCCCATGCTCAAAATGATCTCTCCAGGTGGATGGTGTGGGTATAGAGTACATTCATCCAGGTGGGGTCCACGTGAGTGGGCCACCCCACTCCAAAAAGACCAAGCTGGTATTGCGTTCTTCCCATCAGACGGTCCTGCATGACCGACCGGTCATGCAGGCCCATCACAGTAGCCACACAGTCCACCTGCTGGATTGCGTGTGTATATAATACATACATCAAAGTGGGGTCCACATAGGAGGCCCACTAGGCTTAAAATCAAGCTGATATTTATGTTTTCCCTCCCATTTGGGCCGGCCAGGCGTCCGCAACTGGATAGTACGGTTGTCTACTGGATGGACAACGTGGATAAAATTCAAGCATCATGGGGGCCATCAACAGGGGAGGAAAGAGAGAGAGAGAGAGAGAGAGAGAGAGAGAGAGAGAGAGAGAGAGAGAGAGAGAGAGAGAGAGACGTGTAGTGGAGGAGCTTCGCCACTATGAGCTCCTCTAAGAGATACAATACATACATTAAGATGGGTCCCAAAACATGTGGGCCCTCAAATTAGGAAATCAAGGTGGGGATACCATCCCTACCACAAAATAGAGGTCTAGATGGGGATACCATCCGCACCACAAAATCGAGGTCTAGATGACCTCTTACACGTGGATATCAAATAAACATCATAGTGGGGTCCATGGAGAATGGCCCCATCATAGATTACACACACACACACACACGCACACACATATATACCTTGGTGGGCCATTGGCCACACCTTGGGTCCAAAATGGGATCCCTACCATTAACCGGTAGGCCTCACTTGTCCCATGTATCAAAACCAAAGATCTAACCCTATAAACACTCACCTATAGCTCTTCTTCTTAGCTCCTTGGAATCCTTCGCTCTTAAGCTCTCTCTTTAATGGTGGATGATGGTGTTTGGATGGTTGGATGGTGAGATTTAGGGGTAGGAAGATGGGTCTAGCTCTTGGCTTCTTCTTTTCTCTCCTTAGATTTTTTTCTCTCTTAGTTGCTAGGGAAATGGAGGAAGGATGGAATGAAATGAGAGAGGAGTGGTGTTGTAAGAAGATATGACATGAAAGGTATGGGTGAGAGATGATTGTTGTTGACTTTTGGGGAGGTGAGGTGGCATGGGTATGGGTTGCTTGCCTTTATTGGTAAGAAAGAGATGGGTTAGGAATGAGTTAATTGGACTAGTTGATGGGAGATGCATGGGTAGAGATTCCTCTCTCCCAAACTGGAATATTTTGAGATTCGCTACGCGTGGTGTTTACTCGAATAATACGCGGGCCCACAACTCCTAGCCTAAGCATCGCAGTGGTGCGCAAGACACGGCGTGGAACCACAGCGATGGTACGATTGCGAGGTTATAATTTTGAGTCGAGTCGATTAAAGTCTATGAGATGCGTCTAAGGTCACACGCATTCGCTGTCTACAGGTCTTGGGTCGATGGAATTCCTTGGAGAGGATCGCGGGAGTCAGTGGAATGGTAGGGTACAAGAATACGGGGTTTACGACTCTCCCTTCCTAATAAAAAATTTCATCCTTGAAATTTACACTATCATGGAAGTAGACAGAGCCCATAAGGGAAGAGAAATCATAGCACCATATATATAATCAGAGACATAACAAAATACAATCAATCATCAATGAGATGGGGATAGCACTCGCGAATCTCAGCCTCTCACTCCCAAGATGCCTCATCTACACTATGATGACCCCACTGAACCTCCACCAAGGGAATCACCTTGGTCCGGAGGACTTACTCCTTTTGATCAAGGATACGAACTGGCTGTTGAATATAAGAAGCGTCCTCACGAACCTCTAAAGGCTGCTAATTTATCACATGAATGATGTCTGACCCACACTTCTGCTACATAGAAACATGGAAAATGTTGTGGACGCCAGACAACTGAGGTGGTAAGGCAAGCCAATAGGCTACGGCGCCAACGTGCCCAGTGATCTCGAAAGGTCCAATGAATCTCGGGGCAAACTTTCCCTTTGCTCTAAAATGAGCCACACCCTTCATGGGTAAGACCTCGAGATAGACATGGTCCCCAACGATAAACTCCAAGGGACGACACCGGCGATCTGCAAAACTCTTATGTCTGCTCTGGACGGTGCGTATCCTCTGCTTAATGATACGATGGATTCTGTGTCCTCTGTACAAGCTCGAGACCTAGGAGGCGATGCTCTTTAACATCGGTCCAACACTCGGGGATCTGCATAGTTTGCCATACAATGCCTCGAAAGGAGCCATGCCAATAGTTGCCTGATAGCTGTTATTATATGCATACTCAGCCAAACGCAGATGCTCATCCCAGCTACCTGAGAAATCCATCACGCAAGCCCGAAGCATATCCTCAAGGATCTGGTTGACCTTCTCGGTCTGCCCATCGGTCTGCGGATGATATGCGGTGCTGAACTGCAAGGCAGACCCAATCGCCTTCTGAAAGCTCCTTCAAAAATAAGACGTGAACCTCGGGTCTCGGTCATAAACAATCGAAACTGGAACACCATGCAGTCTCACAACCTCATCGATGAATACTCTAGCAAGACGGTCCAAAGGCCAAGTTGCACAAATCGCGAGAAAATACGCTAACTTTATTAAACAATCAATGACAACCCATATGGCATTATGACTGCGCTGAGTCCTTGACAAACCCATGATAAAATCTGTGGATACGTGCTCCCACTTCCACAACGAGATGCTCAATGGCTGCAAGGGACCTGGAAGTCTCTGATGATCGGCCTTGACACGATGACATGTGTCACACTCGGCCACAAAACTAGCAATCTGGCACTTCATCCCTGCAAAAAAATACTGCCTCCTCATGTCGCGATACATCTTCGTAGAGCCGGGGTGGACAGTAAAACTCGATCGATGTGCCTCGATCATAAGATCTCTGTGCAACTCTGGAATATCCAAGACACATAATCGTCTCCTAAAACGAAGACCACCATCGGAACCAATCTTCCAATCCGACTACTCTTCATATGCGGTCTCTGCTCGGTAATCCTGCAATGACTGGTCTGTCTGCTGAGCCTCGATCACCCTTATGAAAAGAGAGGGTCGAATCAACAAGCTCGATAATTGAACGATGGTAGACTGTAGACCAAACTCGAAATCATACTGGGTAACATCCTTGCGCATCCTCCACTCCTAGACCATATATTTGCCAACAGGCCCCATGGCTGATGACTAAGGGCATCTGTCATCACGTTCGCCTTGCCAGGGTGGTATTGAAGATCGAAATCATAGTCCTTCAAGAGCTCCATCCAGCGTCTGTCTCATATTCAACTCAGACTGCGAGAAGAGATACTTCAAGCTCTTATGGTCAGAGAAGAGCTCGAACCTAACCCCATAAAGATAGTGGCTCCACACCTTCAGTGTAATAAAAACTGTTGCCAACTCTAGATCATGCGTGGATAGTTTACTCATGGACCTTGAGCTGGCTAGACGCGAAGGCCACAGGCTTCCAGTGCTGCATTAGGACAGCACCCAAACCAACATGCGAAGCATCGGTGAAACCACGAATCCTTCACTCCCAAAGGGGAGAGTGAGGATTGGTGTAGACGTAAGACGCTGTAAGGCCCATATTCTTGACCGTACCGTTCCTTATACTCATACGGTGCTCACGGTCGAATTCCGGTAACCCGCGACCTGTAACCAACGTTTGCGCGCGATCCTAAGCTGAGTCCTGCATATCTGAGTCGACTCGACCCGAGACTTGTACCATTGCGACCTCACCATCGCCACAGTTCCGATGTCACATCTCGCGCGCCGAGGCAATGCCCTGGCCAGGAGATGTGGGCCCGCGTTCAGTTCGAGGAAAACGCCGTAAGTTGTAAACCCCAAGAAAATATATCCCATCAAATATCAAGTACACACCCCATCACTCCCATCACTCACACCCATCCCCAAGTACAACTACCCTCCCCAAAGTCAACTTTCCCCATCAGCCATCACTCTCTCTCTCTCTCTCTCTTTACATCACATCTCCCATCTCTCTCAGCTCTCTTACCTCTCATTTCTCCCAAGCAAATCACGTCCCAACCTCCATGAGAGAGAGTTTGGTGTGGCCCACCTTCCTATCACCCATCCCCACCATCCAAAGCCCATCTCAACCGTTAAAAACGTCCTTTTGGAAGCTTTAGAGGCTATAGGCGGAAGAAGGAAAAGGAGATCTTGAGGTGGGTGCTTCTCTCTCTCTTTCTCATTTTTGTGTGATGTGTGGCCCACTCGGATGGACCCCACCTTGATGTATGTCTTATTCAAACCGTCCAAGTCATGTGGACCCTACCTTATAGTGGTGGAAAAACACAAGTATCTGATGGATGCAAATCAGGTGGGCCACGTTCATGTGGGACCCACCTTGATGAAATGTGGGCCACGTCCATGTGGGACCCACTATGATGCCTGTGTATATACAGGCCATCCAGTGTCCCTAGATGTTGGACATGCAGCAGGGAGCGGCTAACATGGAGTGCGTGTACTGACATGGGCGGGTAATAACAGCTAACAAAAAAAAATTCTTTTAAAGTTTGGGGTGGACCGCTCATGCAGGCCCCACCTTGATGTATGTAGATAATCGATGCCATCCATTTCATTGCTCAGCTCATTTTAGGCGTTGAACCAAAAAATGAGTCCAATCCGATAATCGAGCGGGCTATACCATAGGAAATATTGGTATTACTGTTAAAACCCACATTGATTCTTCTATTCGTCAAAAATACACAACATATTGCATTACATCTACGGCATATGGCATTTGTGTTACTGTGTTTCTGCATTTATATAGTCTAGATACGGCTGACGCTATTGTGAACTCATCGGGAATTGTGTACTGCATCGCATCCTCGGCATTTGATATTTGACTATTTATGACTCCTCATTTGCATAGCTGTTTTATATCGCGTATTCTGATATTGACTAACTCATGGGCTTGTCCGTATTTTCGCTTACTCTGTTATCGTATGATTTATTATCTTGTCAATATTTCTGTTTACTCGGATAATTCATGCTCTTGTCAGTATTTCTTCTTATTTCTGATATTGTATGATTTATGGGCTTTTTAGTATTTCCGCTTACTCTGATTATTCTGATATTGCTTATTTGGCACTTACCTTGTGCACACACTTTCACCACCAACTAAGCTTTCTATAAGCTTATGCACGATAGATGCGTACAGGCGACATTATGTTGCAGCAGCGTTGAGCTTGGAGCATGCAGCGGACCTCTGGAGCTTTGATTTTTGATACATGTATTTCCCTTTCAGCATTGTATTCAAATGATTATATTAGTGGATATGTGAGGATGATGTTGCCTTTGTAAATTGGGTAATCTTGTGGTTATGCTTATTATAAGTTAAATGTATAAAAAAATCCTCCTTGTAGGATCCCAGGATTGGAATCTGGCGTATGGACGCTAGGAGTCGAGAATGGGGTACTACGGAGGTTGTCGGGACCAGATTCGGTGATCGGGATTCCTGTGAATCCGATTTCTGGGTTTGGGGCGTAACAGACGGTCCTTCAGCTCTGTAAATCCTCTCTTACATGCGTCACTCCAAATGACCTCAGCGCCCTTCCGAGTCAACCTGGTCAACAGGGCTGCAATACTGGAGAATTCCTCAATGAAATGTCGGTAGTAGCCCGATAAACCAAGGAAACTATGTACGGATCTCGGATGCGTTCGTGGGCTGGCCGCACTGACGCAAGGGATCAATCTTTGAAGGGTCCACAGTGACGCCCTGTGTTATCACCACGTGACCGAGGAACTTCATCTCCTATTGCCAGAACTTTACATCCTGATGTGCATAGAGGGTCTGCAGGGTGATCTCTAAATGCTTCTCATGCTCCTCACGGTTCCTCGAATATATCAAGATGTCATTGATGAATACCATAACAAACTGATCGAGATACGGATGGAAGACCTCGTTCATCAACTGCATGAATACTGCGGGCGCATTGGTCGGTCTGAAGGACATGACCTGAAACTCAAAATGATCATAACGCGTCCTGAATGCTGTCTTCGGGATATCCTCCTCTCGGACACGAACCTGATGATAACCGTACCGCAGGTCTATCTTCGAAAAGAACTGTGCCTTCTGCAGCTGATCGAACAAATATCAATCCTCAGAAGTGGGTACTCATTCTTAATTGTTGTTAAGCTCTCAGTAATTCACGCAAAGCCTCAATGAGCCATCCTTATTCTTCACGAAGAGTACCGGCGCTCCCCACAGCGAACTACTCAGACGGATAAAGACTAACTCTCATAACTCACCCAGCTGCTACTGCAGTTCCTGCAACTCCAACGGTGCCATATAATACGGGGCATTTGAAATAGGTGTGGCACTAGGTAGGAGGTCAATCTGAAACTTTGTATACTGGCGAGGTGGTAACCCTAGAATCTCATGAAACATATCAGGAAAATCACAAACGACCGGTAGCTGGTCAATGCTCAAGGCAACTAGCTCCTCAACGGCACATGACATAAGGTAAGAAAACTGCTCTCCTCTAGGTTTGGCTACAAACTAGAACTGCGGCACACCGTGTATACAAAATGTGACTGTCCTCATGGAGCAATCTAATATAGCGTGATACTCAGTGAGCTAATCCATGCCCAGGATGACTTCAAACTTGGACATCGGCAAAGTAAATAGGTCAGCAGGTAAAAAGGTCTCCCCAACCAGAACGGGGCAAGACGAGCAAAATCGACCTAATACAATAGTCTTCCCTGAGGGTGTCGATACTAACAAACCCTCACGAGAAGACTCTAGCGGCAAACCAGTTGATCTGCAAAAATCCTCGAATACAAACGAATACGATGCACTAGAATCAAACCAAACATGAGCTATGCATGACGAAACAAGGAGGGTACCCTCGACGACCCCTCATGATGACTGAGGGTCTTGCTTGGTTGCATAAAACATGCCCTGGGCCTGCTAGGGAGGTGCATGTCCCCTCTGAGGTCGTCGTTGCTACTACTACTGTTGTGGCGGCCTGAACTGTTGCCTCTGCTACTGCGGGGGAGGTCGCGGTGGCTGGTGTGGCTGCCGCTGCTATTGCTGCTGGGGCCTTGCCGGTAGGTACTGCTGTCGTCGTTGCTACTGTGGAGGCTGCTGAGGCACCCTTGGCTACTACTGTGAGTGGGGACACTCCTGCCTACGGTGCCCCGTCCCACCTCATCCATAACAAGCACCTGTGAACTGCCTCAGAGGTGGTGCTGGAGGTGTTGTTGGTGCTGAAAAGTTGGGCGAGTCATGCACCTCTGGGGCGGTCGCTACTGCTGTTGGGAGTTACCGGAGGGGGCCTTCCTCTTCTGGTCTCCTCTCTAATCACGAACCCGCTGGGAATTGGCTTAATCTGCCTCATTATATCTGGGCCTGTTGTATGACCTGCTCAAAATCGGGTGCATGTGTCCAATGACACGACTTCAGAGGCCAAGGCCCAAGCTGTTCTTGAAATGGCGGGCCTTTTGCCCCGTATCATCTATAAGATATGTCGTGAACCTCGATAGCGTGATGAATCGAGCCTCATACTGAGAGACCGACATGTCCCGCTGCACATGAGTCTCAAACTCAAGCGCGCGTTAATGACGGACGTGCTCCAGGAAGAACTTCCAGTCGAACCGGTCCACAAAAATCCTCCCACGTCCACTCAAACTCGGCCCCTACCACTAGGCGACCGATGCCCACCAGTGATCGGCCTCTCCTTGTAGAAGAAATACAGCTAACAGAACCCCACTGCTGGGTCAGCACCTCATAGTATTAAAGATCTTCTCCACCTCATCTCCACTGCTCCGCTGCTGTAAGGTCGGGCTCTCCCTGGAAGCGAGGGGGATCGAGCCGTCTAAAGTCGCGTAGAAGAGATCTCGCACGCTCTTACTCAGCCTGGATGAGTGTATTGGCGGGTCGCCTACCCTGCCCCTGAAGAATGGTGGTCATCAATCTGTTGGAGCTGATCCGCACTCACCAATACGGTCGGGGCCGCACTGGTCTCAGACGCGGGAGCCACTCGACTCGTTCTCTTAGGCTCCATGTCCTACAGGAAGGAACAAGGGCCAATCAGCCTTGAGTACTCTCGAATGCACACACATTAGGGAACTATAACAGAGAGTTTCTAAGTATTCGAACTCCGGGACCTAATTATTCTAACTTTAAGAGTAGATATGTGATGTTATCCTCAGGTATTCCAAAGTTATGCTCCGATACCAACTTCTATCACGCCCCAAACTCGAAAACCGGGGTCACAGAATTCCCGATGGTCAAATCCGGTGCTAACAGCCTTTGTAGTACCCCATTCTCGGCTCCTAGCTCCCATTCGCCAGATTCTGATCCTGGGATCCTATAAGGAGAATTTTCAGTATGATTTTTTTTGTGAAGGAGCATAACCACAAGCATAACCAAGTCACAAAAACATCATCATCACATATCCACTATAATAAAAACATTTGAGTACAGTGTTGAAAGGGAAATACAGATATGTAGCAAAACTCCAAAAGCTCTGGCACGCACCCCTGCCTCAACACTACTGCTAATTAACGTCACCTGCACATAACAGTCGTGCATAAGCTTACTACGAAGATTAGAGGGTGTGTGCATGTGTGCGCAATGCATGGGCCAAGCATACAAGTATCAGAGTAAGCAGAAATACTAGCAAGTCCATGAATGCTATCGGCCATTCCAAGGCTATGCGATGCAAGGCCTACCTAGCCAACTGTCATATATATGATGCAATACAAGCATGCTAGTCCTCATCTGGTCCACATAACAGTACAATTCATCTATAAAATATCACCGAGGTCTAGTACACTGCACACCAGATTGTCGCCCTAATTGGACGCATAACCATGCAAGGGGAAAAGACCTCACTACCCGCCTGACCAGTAGCATGGCAATGCCTACCCAGCTCCTCGATAGTGGACCCATTTGCGAGCTAGTCAAATTTAGCGTAGCTTAGCCCCCTACCCTCGGGCGGATAAGGCCACACCCCCTTCTCATCCGACCACGACACAGTAGGAGACGCAGCCTACTGGTATTCGGCAATCAAGCGCTCATGTATCGACTCGGTCTTGATGTTAGAGCATCTTCCTGGTACCATAAGGGTTTAGGGGCTTTCACCCATGGACATCCTAAGCGGCCAACGCGGGGTCCATTGGGAGAACGACAAATCTAACCCATGAATCAAGATAAGCTTCAACTATGGATATACCAAATCTGATACCACATATTCTTACATCTATGGCAAGGGGTGATGAGATGTACTTTCCTGCAAATAATGAATGGCCTAGATGACATACTTACATAAAGGATGGGCCTCATGGGGTGAGTCTAATGGGTATACAATAAGGTGAATTAAGAGGGTGAAACTATGTACAACAAGTGGGCTTCCTCACCCTCTCTATCATGTAATAAACTGGGCTTTCCTATGGGGGCCGATAAGCACGTAAAGTGGGCTCCAAGGTTTAGGATGGTTCTACAAGGCATGGTGGAAGGCACCGTCATCAATGGGGGCCCAACGGTTTGGGATAGCCCAACAAGATAGGGTGGAAATGGGCTTAACAATGGGCCCTAGGATGGTTTCCAACAGTGGACATTTAACCACCACTATTCTTATAGTGCGGTCCATTTGGGATTGGGTCTGACTCACAATGGGGCCCACGACCCTTATACTATTCGGGGAAATGGATGGACAACGTGTGTATAACACATACATCATGGTGGGCCTCACAAGTCAGCCCCAAGGTGGTCGTTCAATCACTACTATTCATAGTGTGGTCCAATTGGATTTGGGCCTGCCACTCAATGGGGCCCACGACCCTTAAACTACCTGGATATGTGGATGGGCAGCGTGGAAATACAACACATACATCATGGTGGACCTCACAACACAGCCCATGGTGAGACACCCCAAGTCCAACAATTGCTGGTGGGCATCCACGTAATATTTGGATCTGCTGAGTTAAATCTGGGCCCCCACCCTAGTGTGGGCCTGGGGGAAACTCTGGTGGGGGATGTGGGGGCTCCAGACGTCACTAGTGGTTCCCATAATGGATGGGTAGCAAGGATATACAACTCATATAGCGAGGTGGGCCACTCTGGTGGACGGTCAGCCTGACCAACGCCCTTGCCCTGGTGGTCATTCAAAAATGTATGGACAACCTACATAAAACATATAAATGGTGAGCCTTATACATCACCAAGGGGCCCCACCAGTGGACGGCGGGTGTGGATATAAAATACAATCATTATATGGGCCAGTTGCTGGACGGTCAGTCCAGCAGCGCCCTAGCCCAACTGGGCGTCCAGCTAGCGGATGGCCTGAATTAAAACACATATCACGGTGGGTGCCACTAGATGTGGGCCACCCAGGAAGTTGGCCTGATGCAGGGCTTCCTCACAAACATCACAGTGGACCTAAGAAGGTTTCAATGGTAGCGTCAGTCCCACAACTGCCTGCGATGTGGATCAACCGAGATTTGGATCTGTCTCATCCTCAGGCCCATGACCTAAAATGATAAGGAAAATTGGATGGATGGTGTGAATGCAACACATAAATCAAGGTGGGGTCCACGTAGGTGGGCCACCTGTTCACTCCCCAAGTATAGGGTTGTGATGTAGTAATAAACTCGGTAAGATCGAGGTCGAATCCCACGAGGACTGATCGTCACAATTCAAATCTGTGATTCTCCTTAACTAATTCAACAAATAATGGAGCAATAACACAAATCTATGAAAAAAAACAATTGAGAATAAGGAAGAAAATTCAATCAGAGAGAGAACACTAGGACTTTCGAATCCACCCCTAATTATCCTAACCTTTGTTTTGTCTGTTAATTCACTTTAATTTAGATTGATCTAACTTATCTAGAGAAAGCACAATCTGTGTCCTTAATCGGGCATACAGATTGTCTAATTCCTTCAAGCAATGCCATGAATAACATATCCCATGTCCAAATCGGGCATATGGAATATGCAGTTCAGTAAAGCACCCGTTTCTTCCTCTACAGGAACCTGTTCATGATCAGATACAAGCACTTAAATAAGCATCCAGACCACATCCATCCATAGACTCTGGTCAAGTTCATAGATGGAGAAGTATAGAAATTAAAGCAATCAAGCACACTAGGGAAGGAAAGAAACAAACCAATCTAATTAAAGTAAAATCAACATAGGACAAAGGGTGTTCAAATTAGGGGTTTTATCTCAGCCCTAGCTGAGAGATTAGTTACCCATAAAATCCATTAAACAGATAGATAAATAAAAATAAAAATTCATAAAGGAAAATTCAAACCAATTTCTCTCTCTCTTCTTTCTTCTCTTTCTTCTCTTTCTTCTCTCCCTTGCTGTAAACCTGGAACTCCTCCAATTTCTCAATGCGTTTTCCATGTCCAAGACTCCTTTTTTATAGTTGCTGGAAAGCTGGATCAGTGGCAGAGTTGTAGCAGGACATGGAATGGAAATTTTCACAGCCATGATCGGTGGGCCCCACCGAAGTGTTTTCTGGAAAATCCACCCTGTCCATTAGATTCAGGATGAAATTTCAGTCAAGAATGGGTGGTTTTGAACATCCATTAACGCGGCCCAGAGAAGAAAATACAGAAAGATCCGATTTGAACGTTACAGGGCAGCCCTTTTGTGGCCTCTGTATTATCCACGTGTGTACGCATGGGAGTGGAATATCAGCATGGGTTTGTAGTACTCGCGGCCCTCTACAAGATGAACGGCTTGGATCGATCGTACGGGCGATGTGTGGGGCCCACAACCGTTCGCAAAAACGGATAGAGGCGTCCGTTCGCTGACGAGGAACAGGGACGCGGATGGCTTCCGCTGCGAAGATGGTGGGGCCCACGTTGTAGTTTTTCTGAGAAATCCACTCCGTCCACCGAATTTCTATCGAAATTTCGGTTGAAACCCCATGGTTTTTCTTCATTTTTGTGTGGCCCACAGAATGTTTCTGTTCCACCGTTCAACCTGCGTTTGAACGGATAAACACCAATCTTTGCTGTCATTTGAAATTCCGCCTCCTAGGCGACGGTAACATGGACCTTAGAGAGACAATGGATGGTCTGGATTGAACGTTTGATGGACGTGTGGGGCCCACAACCGAAAAACCGACCGACTGGTCGCTGGCGCTGGACCACGTTTGAGGAAGCCGCGGGTCAGCGGCTGGTTTGATCGAGGCGGGGTTCGGTTCGTGTAGCGCCAGCGCACATGAGTGCATGGTGCACATGCACCACACATGGGGCCCCCTATGATGTTTATGAGAAATCTGCACCGTCCATCCTCTTCCCATCTTCATTAAACCATTGGATTAAAATTGAGGCAGTTCTAGATATCAGGTGGGCCCCCAGAATCGGAGATTATGAGCTGATTGTCTGTTGGACCACTTTCCGAGATCTTCAAGGACTGAAATTTAATATGTACGGTTGATTTACGGCCCCCATCACATGTATGAAGTTCCGAGTTGATCGGATGGCGAGAAACATGTGATCTTGCATTTTGTACCAATTTCAGGCCCCTTTGCTTGCTTTCCTCAGATCTCAGGCGTGTAAAATCTTCATTATTGGTTCTCTGGCGTCCATCCCGTGTTCTGGAGACTATGGATCCTGGAAGTCCATGCTGGGTTAACATCAATTTCAATTATCACTCTGATTTCATCCTGTGACAGAAACACAATTAATACACCCCGTTAAGCCTTATCATGTACGTAAATTTAGGCGATTACTGGGGTCTGATATGCAATATTTGACCCTGATCAAACCCCCAACCGCATTTTGCTAGTCCCGAGCAAAACATGCGAGAAATATTTTAGAAACAAAGACAATTCCTGTAAATTCAAGTGACTTGTGAACAGATAGTCGAGATGTGATCACTCTATGATTCATGCATGGTGAGTGGAATTTTCTCCTGGAATCAAGTTCACTGTAAATTTCATAAACAAGTTCAAACTATTAACACCATGAATTAGAATAATTCTAAAACATTGATCATGAGTGTATAGTGTTATCTCAGCTTTCACCATTAAGAGATTCAATTGTCAATTTCATGATATCATTGGTAATTATCAATGGAGCTTATGTCACCAAAACTGGAACCAACACTTGCCTACAGATTAACCTTTCATTCTACCATTTTTTTTGATTTT
>JAJHSJ010000552.1:0-42733 GCA_021015155.1 Magnolia officinalis
GGGAATCCAGAGTACCGGCGTAAATCTTTTTGTCTCCCACTACAAAGGGAGTGTCGTCGCCGCACTTGTTGAGTTCTATATAAGAGAGGGAGATGTGGATCACGGAGGCCCATCTCAGCTTGGCTTTGAGCTTGGACGTGGGGGCAGCAGCTTGGTTTTGGTGGAGCACCAGGAGAGTAGTTCTATTTTATGTTTATTTTATTTTATTTTGTTTGTTGAGATATTTTAGCCTGACCATGTTGCTGGGCTAGATCTCTTGGCTAGGGCCAAGAGGTGAAGCTTGTAGCATGATGGGAGACACTATTTTTATGTCTTTTATTTATACTGAATTGAGGTTGATTTTAGTTTAATTAAAGGAATACTTTTAGTTTTCAATGATTGGTTGTGACTGAAATTACAATGGGTCTGCGATGACTTTGAGTATTTCCTTTTTCTCTTTTATGTTTATGACGTCAGGAAGCCCTGTTGTTCACCATTGTCCCCTGGCATGGTCGGATGACGGTACCCTTCCTAACCTTCATAGCATGTTGATTAGTTGGTAATTAGTTTAATTCTGTTGTTTACCATCGTCTCTTGGGCATGGTGTGGTGATGGAATCCATTCTAATTCATATACCTTTCATCTCTTGAAAACTACATCAAGTAAATTCAGTTTAATATCCATGAAGCAGGCATAAGATCTCCCTGATCTCTACAAGTGGATCCTCTGAATCCCTAGTTTCCCTTCCTCTGAATTTCTTAAAAGTTTTAGATTAATTATTTCACAATTATTTCTCAATTGTTATTTGATTTAGAATTCATCTTAGTCTAGTTCTAGTCCTAGTTAGTTTCAGACTACGTACAGGTTTCAGTCCCTGTGGATTCGACCTCGGTCTTACCGAGATTATTACTACATCACAACCCTATACTTGGGGAGTGAACAATGATTACCCGTGCCCCCTTAGATACCTTAAGAGCACTATCAATACCTGTGTACTTGCATCCTTTTGCCTCAAGTACACCAGAGAAATCAGATTCTACTTCAAATCAGGAACGTGTCTGACATCAGTCAAGGTACACTCCACCCCATCAAACATCCTGATACGCACCGTACCAACAGCCACAACATTACAGGCAAAGCCATTGCCCATAAACACCTGTCCACCATTGCACTCACTATAGCTGGCAAACCAACTCCGATGAGGAGTCATGTGAAAAGATGCCCCTGTGTCTAACATCCACTCGTCCTTACGATCATCGTATGGCCACCTGATAGTAGACACAGACAAAACATCACCATCACATCCACTCGATCCATCTGACGTGGCAGTATTAACCTCCCTGTACAAAGCCTCAGAATCTTCTCTATTCGATTTAGGATTTTCACAATCCTTCTTCACATATCATTCCTTCCCACAATTCCAGCACTTTCCTTTCCTTGCCCTTGCCCTTTGATTTGGATCTATAACCTGAAGAACTTGTACCTTGTTTAGAATTCTTACATATTGTAAATAGTGCATCAGAAGATGTCCCCATGTCACCATTTAGCTTCTCATATCCTTCCCTTGAAGGGCTGAGATAACGGTGTTGACACTCAGGGTTTTATCCGTGCTGCACATAGTGTCTTTAAACGACTCATACGATGCCGGAAGAAAATTCAGTAACATACATGCCTGTTATTCATCTTGCATCACTTCCTCCATATCCAACAATTTGCAAACTAATTTATTGAAGTTGCTGATATGAGCCTCCAAATCTCCACCCTCTGCTATCTTGAAGTTATACCACTGCCGCTTCAAGTGTAGGCGATTTTCAGAGGATTTTTTCATATAGACATCCTCTAACTTCGCCCATAACTTAGCCGCAGTTTTCTCCCTCATGACGTTGTAGAGAACCTCATCCGCGAGACATAAACGGATCGACGATAATGCCTTCTTATCAAGAGTATTCCATTAATCATCAGTCATAGTAAACTTTCGCTCCTCAAGAGCACCATCTTCACCTTGCTTGATTAAGGAACTCATCATCTTGATCTTCCATAACTCAAAATTATTTTTCCCTGAGTACTTCTCAATCTCATACCTGGTGCTCGCCATTATTACTAATCCTGCAGATTCAGATTTGTGCCCCAACGATTACTTTGATACCACTTGTTGGGGATTTTGGCCTGTAGAATCACACAGATCTAGATCTAGGATAGCAATCCAATGGCACCAAGCACACACAAGATAACACAGACTTAACGTGAAAACCCTTGCGGGAAAAACCACGACACAAAGCGACAGATCTCCACTATGAAATAGAAATTACAAAGAGAGAGGACTTACCGATTCGAACAACCTCGAATCTCATCCTTGCTACACCCTTTAGAAACCCTAAAATCCTTTTAGGAACCCTTGGAACTCCTTTAGAAAGACTTAGTATACCTCCCATCCCGCATACACCCCTTTATATAAGTTTAGAAAGAAGCAGACTCGGAATAGGAAACAAAATCCGTAGAATCTGCGTTTCTGCAATCGCATCTGCGGAACTCTTCGATGTCATCGAAGGTCTCTTGATGACAACTTCGATATCATCGACGGTCCTTTAATGATATCAAAATAGGACCAAAAACTGTCCAGCGACCATGGGTGAAAAATTCTGTGAATTATCAATGGCATCGAGAAACCGTCGATGTCATCGACGACTGGCTTCGATGTCATCGAAACCCTGTCAATATCATCGACAGACCACCAGATAGATTTAAGACATATGTCCATAACAATAAGAGCACAGGGAATCTAAATTCTTATTTCTACGTTCAACAAAATTAATAGGAACTTAGTTTTGGGTCTCTAAGTTCATCAATCAAGAAGGATATCCTAATGAAATGTTTCTAATTTCAAGGGTATACATTTATGAAATTTAGTTTACGTGGTACATAACCTATACGTTACTCTAGGTTTTTAGAAAAGACCTCTCTCTGATACTATTCTGTCACGCCCCGAAATCTGGGTACAGAGTGTGCACCCTCAGACCCGAGTTTCAGTTCGTAACTCGTACACAAAGTGTACTAATTTAATTCCTTAATTAGTTTAATCAGAGATGATAATTATATCCAGTTTAAGTTCCACCATAATCTCAATCACACATACATAACACTTAACATCAATTAACCAGAAATATATAAATCTTGATAACCCTTAAAATAAAATAAACCTTCAAAATCATTCATTTATTATATCATCGTACTATAATTATGTTTATTCCATACTAACATTGTTTCAATGAAATAAATCTAAATAATTTCTTAAAATCTCAAAATCAATACCGATATGCATTTTACATTAATCAAACTATGCTAGCAAGCAATAAGAAATGGTCTAATGCCGCCACTTCATCTTCAGATAAGTATGGCCATGTTTCACATGGATCATGTTCAGGTATGGTGCATCCTTCCGGTTCTTATGCCACATCATCTGCTAATAACTCCTCTGTACGGTTTTTCCATCAATAAAAAAAGTAAGCTGGTCAGGCTTAATGAAATAACCCAGCATGGTTCATAATCATAACAATTAAAATAACATAAAAATGGATGTATAATGATATGAATGCAAATGATATATGAATGCATCAGATGGGATGATTGTCCATCTGCTTGTGTTGAAGGTCGTCAACCCGCATCCACCGGTTGGGTAGACTTCTACCTCTCAGTAGGCTTGGGCATAGCTCGCATCTGGTAACGTTCTATCAGGATCGACATTTCTTCTAGGGAGGGCCCCTAGGATTGACCATGCATTATATAAATGTAATGAATGATGAATAGTGTATGAATGTATCATTTTCATATATGACATAGTTGTCTGCATCAGAATATTCACATATGAATTTAGCGTACAATTATTATAACAAAATACTTAAATCAGTATATCAATTAATTAAACAATCACAAATGATTTATTTTAATTTTAATGAATTATGAGACAAGTTGGGTTACTCACCTGAGTCTGATAGTGTAGAATCCACAAGGTAAATGGGTTGGCTTGAATTCAGAGATCCTATCAATTATATCAACAACATTATTATTCATCTAGTTATTTTACATGGTGGGGCCTACCTTTGATATATATATCCTAGGTAGCCAAATCTTAAATGATCAAATAATTAAAATTATATTATTAAATTTAATTATCAAGATTTAGATTTTCTTTTTAAGATCCTGAAATTGAATGTCAAATAATTAATCGGGGTAGCCCACCGAATGATTGGATCATCCAGATTCTTGAGATATTACCATGTTTTACTTCTACACATTAAATGGATGGTGTGGATCTAATTACACATACACTAATGACCCACCTCGACTTTCTACGCCAAGTGATACCAACACTTGCGCAAAAATCTAAAATTTCTTTATTAAACACTTTTAGATCTAACTAATGTGGCCTATCCGATGGTCAGATTGATCTGAAAATTTGTGCCCTTGTATATTTTGGCCTTAGGGATCATATGGTCCGTACAGATCTATCTTAACACAATCAGATTCCATTCATTCAATTTATTCCTAAAATATTACTAACCAGATCTGAAATCATATATAAAAATATCACTTTATTAAAATTGACTCTACACACCTATACAAGGATAGTGTGAATAATCCACACCATCCATTGTATAGATAAGAAGAAATTAACAACATAATAAAAAATTAAAAAGATCTAAGAACTTACCTGATAACTTCCTATTTTTTTCTATTAAGCAGAAACCTCTCATATCCCTTTTTTTTAAGAAACTTCTCTTGATAAGATAGGATGAACACATCCTCTCTTATCCTGAATTTGAATTTTTTTTTATGACATTTGATAAAAAAATTTATTATTACTACTTCAAGAATCGATCCCTAAACCTCTCTCTTAATTAAGAATGTCTTTACCAACTCAACTATTGACTTGTTTTTATTTTTTATTAAAAATAAAATCTTTAAATATTTATTTTAATTTTTTTTAATGCACCAAAATTTAGGGTTGTTACAGACTTTGACTAAGACATGAATGTAGAAATAATGATGATTGTCGGTATCTATCTATCAATGTAGTAAGTCTTTCCTTGATCTATTCTACATGAAAAGAGAGTACAACGTTTCCTATTTCAATCCTGATATAGAGGTAAAAGAGCATACATCCATAAATGTAGACATAATGATGATTGTCGGTATCTATCTATCAATGTTGCAAGTGTTTCCCCTATCTATTCTAAATGAAAAGAAAGTAAAGTGTTTGCAGTGAGACTTTCTCTATAACATATCTCATCCTTAGAATAGAATCTTATTTATGAGGTGTCATGTACTCACCGCGCTACAATTGTTCATATGCCCCGCATCATTAAAATTTTATAAACCTACCTTATACATGCGTATACCAATGATCCAATATTTCCTTGTCATGACCATGGACCAAAGACCTATTGCCCATACAATTAAGTAGTAAACTATCAAATCTAGGCTCCTATATTATTACCAAGTGCGATCAAAGTAAATTTAAACATCAAAACAAAATTTTAATAGGTAAAAACTTTAATAAAACTTTTAAAATCATTTAAGTATTAAGTTTAGTAGAAAAAATCACTTAATGAACTTCTGATATTTCTCTCTGTCATAAATTAGTTCGTAAAAAACTAGTAGATACCTTATTGGTCATGTAAGGTTCAATGGATTATGACAGATGCACCAAGTACACCTACTTTCGTTGGCCAAGTAGGAGCCTTGTAAAGAGAGCACATATAGTCAATACTCCGGTCCTCACTCATCCTTAAGTCTAAGGATTAATCAGATTTCAATACATTATCAAAATTAATATAGTTTAAGCTATGGGCCTTAAACTAGTGACTTAATCACAATCTACTAATGCAAGTGCCTACAAGTCCATGAGGATTTTATACTCATTACGCACCCACACTTCTATGTAGGATAGGGGAATGCATATGATACCGACTCAAGCCTAATGGTTAAGACTTTTCATCATATCCCAAGTTAGCCCCCTCACACATGATGATTATACATTTTATTAAATGATAATAAGGTTTTGATATTTATAAACCATAACTCTTCCTTGGTTAATGATTGTTATGTATAATTTCGAGTTCCCAAGGTCAACCAGAGGAATCACTCCTCTACTTAGCCCTTGATCATATATATTTAGCATAACACTATATATTAACTAAGGCATAGCAATCTATCCGCCTTAGACACCTTGTCTTCATGATTTATAGTTGAGATCATCATTGTTGCATCCACATGCCAATGCATTGGGCTAACACTAATTTTTAAGAGCACAACTTCAACACCATTACTCTCTAACTTAACCCACTAAAATTCATCAAGCTCAACCCAATGAGATCTAACCTATTTAATTGTAAATGAGTCTGACTTGACCTAACTTGCTTCAACTCAACTCAGGTTTAGAAATGAAATATAACACTAAGACTATGTACAATTTAACCGACTAGCCAAGACAATAGATCCGTACTTACATGAGAATTTTTATTTGTACTTTTCTTCTTAATAGAATGTGGTTTTGGGTTAGGTTTTTGCCAATTCATCTAGGCGAGCTTATTGATTACTTGAATGGGTGGGTCGAGTGGGGTAGGGCTTAACCCAATATCAATCCATTTACGTAAACATGTTACACTTATAGCTTAAGCCTAACCCAACCTGCTAGTCATTTAGTTTGACCTAATCCCACATTGAAAGCACATCAAGCTAGTTGACTCGTATGTGAAGTACCTGAACCATTGTCACCCTTAAAAGTGGCTAGTGGTTTTCACTTTTAGGTTTGCTACAATGCATCACCAACATACATTTATAGTTCAACCAATGAATCAAGGTCTTTCTTTACAGTCAAAACTGTTTATATGATGGACCTCATTGTTGATGGGATACACAAAATAAAATCTTAGATCAAAATTGTTATTATTCAATTCGACCACACAACTATACATGTAATGAATGACCTGATTTTGATTAAATGTGTGTAAATAAATTAAGCTAGGATGTGACGCCCCGGTCACTGTTTCATGTGGGCGGGCCCCCAAGTGCGGCTGGCAGGCTACTGTGTGGCTGGCAGGCTACTGTGCTAGGCGAGCTACTGTTGCAGTTGACTGTAGCGTAACTTGTCCTACATCGGAAGAGTTGTCTGGAGTTGTGGTGGGTTATATGTTGGGTTTCTCCCTTAACAGACATGACGCGTTTTAAAGTCGTAAGCTTCGGCAAAGCGGATAATATCATGTGCTGTGGGGGTGGGCCTTACAAATGGTATCAGAGCCGAGGACAGCTCTGCCCTTGGTGGGGGATAATGTGACGCCCCGGTCACTGTTTCATGTGGGCGGGCATACGTGGGCGGGCCCCCAAGTGCGGCTGGCAGGCTACTGTGCTGGGCGAGCTACTGTTGCAGTTGACTGTAGCGTAACTTGTCCCACATCGGAAGAGTTGTCTGGAGTTGTGGTGGTTATATGTTGGGTTTCTCCCTTAACAGACATGACGCGTTTTAAAGCCGTGAACTTCGGCAAAGCGGACAATATCATGTGCTGTGGGGGTGGGCCTTACATAGGATGTGCCATAGTCGTGTGTGTAACTCGAATCAAGTTGAACGCTTATGACCCTACGTGCCGAATTAGCCGGATCAAGACCAAACGTGTAAAGATTGGCATGATTATTTAGCCACCGATTGTTAAAAGCAATTAGGTGATTTATAAAGGAGAGGGTTAGTCCTTTTAAACGAGTCATTTTTCCCTTGAAGACAAGAATTTTTCTTTCAACGGTAAAAGCTTTGGGTCATATTTCTTCAACAAAAAGTAGTAAAAGTTAGAAAAATTAAAATAAAGATAGAAAAATTAAAAATAAAAGCTTGATTATTGGTTATATTAATTGGATTATGAACGCAATATAATCGACAATAAGAAATGTAAATAAGTAAAAGAAATTACCAATGATGGTCTTTGCTAATTGAATGGTTGTGGAGTTGACAATATTTTTGACCTATATGGTAGTAGAAAATACTAGACGATTGTGAGACAATCATAGTGTACGATTAGCTAGATGTGACTAGAGGGTTTCCATGTAGAACTCAATAATCTGGTGATCTAAAGATAGGTTTGTGGATATTTATACTAACCTACTCTCCTACTATAGTGGTGAGCTAGACAGTAATGGAAACTAAGTTAAAAAGCTAAACTAAAGGCTTCAAGCCTGTTGCAGCATGGTGCTGGACAAAGTAGATGAAACTAAAACAAGACTAATTTGAATAGATGTCCATGAAGAGCGTGTTGGAGTTAACCGACTCTTATCTCACACCACTATGATGTAATTTGAGCCACAACAAATCCGGATCAACCCTATCAATTAGAAATTTGGATCTAATACCACTGTCAATTCAGACACTTTATGGATGCACATTTAACAAACATAGAACAATCACAATAACTAAAATAACCAAAACAATCAAGCAAAAAAAAAAAAAAAAAAACAGAATACACCGATTTATGTGGAAAACACTTGAGAAAAAAATCATGGCACAAAAACAATATAGATCTCTACTATAATCAAAAGCTTTAGAGTTTACACCACTCATCTTCTTTGATTACAGGATCACCTGATCTCCTTTTACAATGCGCACTAGGAAAACCCTAGCTCATTGAGAAAATTCTTTCCCAAGCCCTTACAAGTGTAGAAAATCCTCTCACATCACAAAATCCTTGTCCATAGAGAGAAAACACTCGTAATTACAAATCCCTAATTGTAATTAGGCTTAAATATCCTGATTTGTACAAAACTGTGTAACTTAATTAGATTCCGTCGGTCAGACTGACCGCATTCTTGGTCAGATCGATTAGGATCAATAGAACATGCTCTGCTCTTGAGAAAACATGCACTTTTATTGGTCAGACCGATAAAGCTCTTAAGAGCAGAATACAAGGCATTTTGACTTACATTTTACCAAGTTATCCTGAAGATCTCTCGTGCTAGCCTCTACCTTAAGCGTAGACCACTCTCTGCATCTTCCACCTAGAACGCAACTCCAATATCCGTACCCCTGTGTAACAGTGCCCAATCTCATTAATGGCTAGTGAAATTGATTAAGCCCAATTAGTGCTTGAACTTTTTTTATGGTTACTAGCTTTGTCAATATATTTGAGGCATTCTCATTCGTGTGAATCCTTCTTAAAATGAATCTATCTTGAAACAATCAGTTCTCATATATTGTGAAACCTCATGTCAATGTGCTTGGTTCTCACATGATACACTTGATTCAATACTATATGGATAGCAATGATTATCGCAATACAATCGAATCGCCTCCCGCTTTAACCGGAGTTTTCCTATCAGACCCTTCAACCATAATGCCTCTTTCGCAACTATATATTCCAACTCGGTTGTAGTCAATGCTATCGTAGACTGTAGCGTAGATCCCCAACATATTTGTTTGCCTGCTAATGTGAAAACATATCCCGTAGTGGACCTCCGGTTATTCAAATCACCTGTATAATTTACATCCACATAACCTACAACTCCACCTGAAGCTCAATGTCTCCCAAACATGATCCCAGTGTCAACTGTGCCCCTAAGATACTTATGATCCATTTAACTACTTTCAGTGCTCTTTTCCCGGATTCACCATATATCTACCACTCACGCTAATTGCATGTGACATATCCAGCCCCATGCAAACCATCACATACATAAGACTCTCCACTACACTCGCGTACAACACTTGTGACATGTCTAAAATCTCATCTTCAATTCTTGGACACGACTTGGCTAACAACTTAAAGTGACCCATTAGAGGTGTGTTAACTGGCTTAACACTCTCCATGTGAAACCATTCTAGCACCTTCTGAACATCTGAACATATCCCCTCTGAGAAAGCCAAAGCTTCTCAAACTCTCTATCTCTGTGTATCTTCATGCATATGATCTTCTTCGCAGCGCCTAGATCCTTCATGTCAAATCACTTGCTTAGTAGAGACTTAAGCAAAAGTATCTCCTTCTTGTGCTTTGCAACAATCAACATATCATTAAAAGAATGCATAAACTTGAATTGAGGACAACTGCAATAATGCATCTCTTAAAAGAATTGCTTGTATTGGATGATGATCAAGTTCAATATATGAGCATAAACTTGGATTACAAGTAAGAAATTATTGCTACTAGATTATCAATAATCTTAAGATAGACTGATCTAAGATAAATTGATAGATTTGATTTGTTTGTTGGATTTGGTTGTGTATCTTCATTAATGTCATTCTCTATTTATAGACTCCTTTGCTACGTAGATGCTTTGTATCCATCCCTCTTTACTTCAAACGTTACAACAGATGAATTGTTGCCACGTTGGTCTTCCAAATTCTTTTGTCTTTATTTCATTGGTTATATCAATCGAACAGTTGCTACGTTTGGTTTTCCATATCCTTATGTCTCTTCTTTTCTTCTTGACACTTGGTATTTCATATCCTTTTTTTCTGACCGTTTCCCTTCTATCGAGTTTTGTTTTCTGGTCTTCTTGATTGCTCGACCGCACTTCCGAGCTTCTCGGTCTCTCAGTAGCACCTTGTAGATCTCGGCCGCTCTCCGAATCTCTCTGCAGCTTGACCGTTTTTCACTTCCGAATGTCTCGATCGCATTTCGCTTTTAAATTCGTCTAATGCTAGTTGTATCTTTCATGTAATGCCACATGTCCATTCCTTATTGGCCATCACAGGAATAGTAAAAAATAAGGTACAACAGTGTGAATGTCATTATCCCTCTTTTCCTATATTGTGGCCCACTTAAACTTACAATCTGTCTCATTTTTTGTTTCATGCCCCAAAATAAGATTGTAAAACGGATACACAATCACATGGATTACACGCATAGTCACAGTGGGACCTACGGATTTTAAAGGCATCTGATCCTTCCCCAATTTCACACGTTTTGAGGTAGTTTTTTGAGGTGTAATTATTAAGGTATTTTTTTCTACATAATTATTAAAGTATTTTCCTCTCATTTAAAACACCCTTGAAAATTCATTATTATTTATTTACAATGGTAGTTGGAAATATAAACAGTCCTTCTGTTTTGGTGTACCGTCACCAAAACGGATATGTGCCCATAAAAATACTCAACCTGTTTAATGAGAAGCTTTGATACTCTCGGTAGCGTGTGATGGGTGGTGATAAATAGAGTAGGAAGGATGATACATGGATACTTAGAAATTGCATATCCAAATTAAACCGTCCAAATTATGGGCCTATTTTAATGAAACAACACTTATTTTATTATATGACCATGAAATTTATAGAAATTTATTGGATGGTAAAAAATAAAAATACCTAATGGTTCTATTTTAATAAACAAGTGTCCACAAACCATTAGGACTGTAAAACCATCTGGTTTTGCGACCGTGCCTTAGCAATAACGAGGTGCACAATTTACCCGGAAACAGATTGGCTACTCCCCCTGCCACCAGCCAACGGCTGGTGGTCGATGCTATGTGGACCCCACCATATGTATGTGTTTCATCCATACCGTCCATCTATTTTTCTAGATCATTTTATGGTATGAGACTAAACATGAGGTATATCCCAATATCAAAGTGGACCACATTAAAGGAAGTAGTGTTGAATGAACGTCGACCATTAAAAACTTTTTGGGGGCCATAAAAGTTTTGGATCATGTTGATCTTTGTTTTTTTCCCTTCATCCAGGTCTATATGACCTAATCAACATATTGGATGTCAAATAAACAGCACAATGGGCCTTAGGAGGATTTTAATGGTGGATATCCAATCACTGTTATTTTCCTGTGGTGTGGTCCACCTTATATTTATATCCCTCTCATTTTGGGATCAAGCCCTAAAATGACCTTTAAAAATGGATGAACGGAATACATCATGGTGGGCCCACAGAGCACCGACCACCAACCACCGGGCTAGTGGCAGGGGGAGTAGGCAATCCATTGGATTCATTTCACTCAATTTTTGGGTTGAAAGTGATGTTGGGTGTCCAAACCGTGCATCAAGTGATCGAGCTTGTCGGCCTGGAGTGTCTATACTCCACAGGGGAAAAAACAAAAGTTAATGGTGCGTTAAATCCTCACTATGTGGTCCACTTTAGCCTTGGATCTGGCTCATTTTTTAGCCTAAAATGTTATTTGAAGAATGGATGAAAGAGGTGGATAAAACCCATACATCATGATGGGACCCATCACTTGGTGTGCAGCCGTAATTGTTCAATGTTCTGATAATGGGACGTGCAACGACAGGATTCGATCATTGTAGGAAATCATTGCTACTCTGATGGAGCATAAGGGCCAGTTTGGCCAGGTAGATCCCACGGTATTAGGAGGGATGGGATCGGCAATATCCTGGGATAGGCATGACGTGCCAAATAAACCCAGTGAACTTGTCCTGGGATATGAGCAATCCCATGGATCTTAAGACAATCCACTGACATCACCATCATTACCTTAAAATTGATCCTATCCCTTGGTTGGATGGATTGGAAGGTAAAATCCCAGGATATGCAGGGCGTGCCAAACAGACCCAGTGAACTTGTCCCGGGATATAAGCAATCCCATGGATCTTAAGACAATCCAATGACACCACCATCATTACCTTAAAATTGATCCCATCCCTCGTAATACCATGGGATCTACCCCGCCAAACAGGCCCTAAACGTCTATAGCCTGTACGTAACCAGTGAAGGCATGACACATACGTGAATGAATCAACACCATCCAAAAGACACTCTGGACCAAAATAGTATGTTAGTTGATCGGTGGACCACAAGCATCAATTCAATTTGCAACATTTGTCTAGTTCTATTAAATACTTCTTTCGTTCCCATGCATCTGGTACGTGACGATCAGACCGATCTGTCTTTCACCAAAGTAATCTTGATGGCAAGCACGTGTAATGAATGGCGTGGATCTTCTATACTTGCGTTGAAAACACGTGTGAGCGATGGTTTTCGAGAGAGGACGTCACATCCACGTGCCTAAAATGGCCTAACAGCTGTTTCCATGCTTCGTATCCCGTCTCGTATCAAGTTTCCTTAAATGGGAATTGAATTAGCTGGTGTACCACACACCAGCGATATAGTTGGTGTAATGACATCAGCAAGTTCTGTGGGTCCCATCATGAGGTATGTGTTATATCCAAACCGTCCATCCATTTTGCAAGCTCGTCATAAGACTTGATACGAAAAATAAGATAGATATAAATATCAAGTGGACCACACTACAAAAAATAGTGGGGAATTGAACGTCTACCATTGAAACCCTTTTAGGGGTCACAGAAGTTTTGGATCAATATGATATTTTTTTCCTCTTCATCCAGATCTTTGTGACCTTATGAACGGATTGGATGGAAAATAAACGGCATGGTGGACCCTATGGATGTTTTAATGGTGAAAATCATTATCCCGCTGCTATTTGTGGTGTGGTCTAGTTGACCTTTGGATATGATTCATTTTTGGCTTATGCACTAAAATGATCTCAAAAACTGAATTAACGGTGTGGATATAATAAGTACATCATTTTGAGGGCATGTAACTTTGACCTCATTTGAACCGTTCGTACAACTCGGAGATCGAGGAGCGTCTGCGCTCGTCTTCGCGGACGGAAGCGGATGGAAACAGATTGGCTGGTGTACCACACACCAGCTATATAGTTGTTGTAGGTACGTGTCGTGTGAAGACGAGCACTGACGCTCCCCGAGCTCCGAGTTGTATGAACGGTTCAAAGGAGATCAAAGTTACATGGGACCCACAGTGATGTATTTATTATATCTACACTGTTCATCTATTTTTAGAGATCATTTTAGAGCATTATCCGAAAAAAAAAGATCATATCCAAAGATCATCTGGACCACACCACAAATAGCAGTGGAGATAATGATTTTCACCATTAAACAATTCGTAGGGCCCACCATAATGTTTATTTTCCATCCAATTTGTTCACAGGTCACAAAGACCTGAATGAAGAGAAAAAAACAAATTTCATATTGATCCAAAACTTCTGTGACCCCAAAAAGGGTTTCAATGGTAGATGTTCAATCCCCCACTGCTTATTGCAGTGTGGTCCACTTGATAGTTAGATCTGTCTTATTTTTCGTCTCAAGCCTTACAAGACGAGCTCGCCAAATGGATGGACGGTTTGGATATAATACATACCTCATGATCAGACCCACAAAATTTGTTGACGTCAGTACAACAGCTATACAACTGGCGTGACGTACATTAGCCAATCCGCTTCGAATGCGGATTAGATACTGACAGGTTGAGTAGTGATGTCACCAAATCCTGTGGACCCACTATAATCTATGTATTGTACGCACAACATCCATTCATTTGGAGATATTATTTTAAGGTAGGATCTACATAATGAGGCAGATCCGAAGTTTTAGTGGACCCCACTACAGAAAATAACGGGAATATTAATGCCCACCGTTGAAACCTTCCTAAGGCTCACAATGATATTTTTTCAAAATCCAACCTGTTCAAGAGTTAACAAAGACCTTATATAAGGAAAACGCATATATCAGCTTGATCGAAAACTTTTGTTGTAACAACCCTTTTTTTTTAGGAACCAACCCCACCGTCCACTTGGCCCACCTGAGTTTTGGATCAGCCTCATTTTTGGCCTTGTATTCTCTCATGGCCAGGCCGAGATGATGGACGGAGTAGATTTATATCATCGTTAGTGGGACCCACCATATCTTAAAAATATATATAATAATAAAACAAAAATAAAATTTTTATTTTCGCACATCTCCGCTGCCTAACCCACCTTCTCCATTCTTCCTTCCTTTTTGTATGGTAATGTGCACCAAACCTTCCCATGAAACGAAACTACCCACATTCCTCATTCTTCTGCCTTGTTCCTCACATCCATTAAAAATGAAGGAAAAATATAAACAAAGATTCAATCATATCGAAAGGGAGAGAGAAAACCCGGTAGATCAAGAGAGAGAGAGCTTTGCAGATCGAGAGAGAGAGAGAGAGAGAGAGAGAGAGAGAGAGAGAGAGAGAGAGATTAAAGCGGGGTCGGATCATCAGACTTTTAAGGTAGGTGATCTTATCTTGAGGTTTATCATTTTCAGTTAATTATTATGCTTATTTATTCCAAAATTTTGATAAGAATATTATTGTCAGTTGATTATTATGTAGAGAATCCTACTCATTTTGAATTTCTATTTTATATATTTTCGATATTAAGTGTTGAAATAATATAAATTTACATAATAAAATAAACAATATATCTAAGTTTATATTTTAATTTAGAAATTCTATATATAAAAAACTATTTGTTAATACTAAAATTAAATGAGTTATTACTAAATTTTAAAATTCATTATATAAAGGTAAATTATTAAAAATAGAATATGTTCAATTAAGTTATGAATTTTTTAGTCAGATGTAATATAGTATATGCAGATAGATTTTATTATTTTATATCAGAATTGTTGAATTTAACCCAGAATTATTTTTAGTAAAAAAAATAGAATTAATAACTTAAATTAATTTGTAAATTTTAAGCCTTGTTTAATATATGTATTTAATTTCATAAGTAATAATTAATTTAATTAAATTAATCTAGATCGAGTGAAATTTTAAATATTAAAATGATTTGTTAATTTAATTTAAAGTAAAGTGGTTACAATTAAATTGTTAACAAGTAATTAAATGAAAATTTTAATTTTTTTAAAGTTTGAGAATTAATATTAATTATACTAATTGGGAATTAAAAATTATTATTATTATTATTATTATTATTTGTTTGTAAGAATTAAATTAATGTAAATCTAAATTTAAGGTGACTTTGAAGGCTTTAAAAATAATTAATTATAATTTAAAATTTTAGTTATTTGGTAAGTATTATGAACTCTGACTTGTATGATTTCTTAAATTAATTAAGTCAAAATTTAATATGATATTAATTCAAACTTCTAATTATTATTCTAATTTAAACTCTAGTTTAAGTTATAAAAATAAAATAATAATAATAATATAAGGTACAACTAAACTTTTATAAATTAATAAATATGAATTTAAATTTCAAATAAAATAATTTATTTACATTGCAAATAAATTAACAAATTCAAATTTCAAATTTTGAGACAAAATTGGTATTTCAGCATTTTCAGGAATCCTTGTAAATTTTCCAGCACTATTACAAAAATCAACTTGATATTTTAATAAATTTCAGAAACTAAATTTTAATAACATTGAATTTATGCACCTCGTATAGAACCTGCATTATAGTGTAGAAATTGATTTATTAAATTATTATTTATTTATTTTGTTGATTTTAGAATTGTTCATGTTATTTATGCTTCTCTATTGATTATTTAATTGTGAGAAAAAATATATATATAGTTGTATCAGCAAATAGGACGATTGTGTTTCTTGGGTGAGAAACTCTAAAGCTAACAAGTAGGACAATCGTGTTCCTTTGGTGAAAGACCCTAGAACCCACTGGATCCTTTGAAGTCTCCTTTGTGTACGGCGTATGAATATAATTGTGTGCGTGGACATACGTCAGAGGTACAACTAGAGCAGTAGTCTGACCAACTAACGTATGAATGGGTCCATCACCATGAGGTACCAGTGCGTGGACGTTAATGCAACGTGACCATCCACTTGGGTATGGTGTTGTAAGAAATGATATAAATGTTATGAGTATTCATGGAAAATATCACATGCGTCGCATTTTCACAATTCTGTTGCTTAAATTCATTATCTCTATTCTATTTTCCTCCATTATTATAATAATTTGATTTTATCTGAACATGTTAAAATTTGAGAAAGAAATGATTCTACTGGGCTGTTATGCTCACCCTACTATAAAAAAATGCACAGGTGCTATAACAACCTAGGATTTTGGTACATGTGCGTGCATATACATGTATGTACATCTGCCTTCATTGGAGCATACACACATAAATCCATGCATACATCCACACATCCATGCATACATGCGTCTATCAAATCATACAAATTGAAACCATTGATATGTGTGATCGTTTTGTTTAGTGCGAACTATTAATTAACGTCATTAATGATTACATGATTTTGGTAGAATATATATAAATTTATTTATAGTGCACTCTCTCAACATATATACTTAAGACCACATGTTTAATTACTAACTAATCCAAATCTGGCCAACAACAACTATTGACTGTGCACTGAGATTAAATTGATCTTAACCACTGGATTGTTGTTAAAAAAAATAAAATAAAAATCGAGAACAACCATTGGCTTACATTTTAAATTAGCTAAATTTGAACGGTTAGATTTCGTGTATATATAATATAATAATAATAATAATAATAATAATAAATCTACCCATGCACAAATGACCTTTTATTTGAGCTCCAAAGTTGCCCTGCGAGACCATTAATTCACATGTGTCCAATCACAACCACTAATAAATGGCAAAACCATCAACTCACAAGCCATTCAAAGTATTTATCATGTTCCAATTACTTAAAACATTCAATCTAGCCCATGAAATTGCCTCTCACAATTTAGCAGTCATCTATTCAAATTGCCCAACCACTGGACCGTTTAAACAATAATAATAATAATAATAATAATAATAATAATACTCTCAAATACGCACTCATCAAGATCTAAGCCGTCCATCAAAGGTCATCTTATGCCCACTCAACCTAAGGTGTACATCTGTCCATCCCAACCTTGCATCAAATACCAAGCTTGACATGTAAAATCTATTCACGTTAGATTAGCCGGAAGCATTTGCATTAGATTAGCAATAAGGTATACTCACTGGATTAGCAACAAATTCATCACACTATTTAACCAATGGGCCATGTACAGCCTCATATGGCCGTCCATCTTACACTCAAACTACCTATCATGTACTACCCCACATGTGAGCATACATGTGCACAATACCATCATGCACAAGTCATTCATTGAAATTTTAGCAGTCCATCTGTCTAAGTTGATTATGACCATCCATTCAGCCTTTCACCCAATAATTTAATCCAACCAATCATCACATGACATACATAACATCCTTCCATCAAACTCATTCATCCAATTCATCAAGGCCATCCATTCAAACCCATCTATCTTAGCCATCCACCCATTTCACCATATCCTCCGCACATGCACTGGTTAGGAGCGGCGTGTACAAATCACTGGTAAAGGGGAGATGTTGAGCACGTAACTGGGAATTAGGAGGAGTGGGAATGTGAGATGCTAGGAGAGGTGTATTTCTTTGGATGATGATGTCAGCAAAATGGAAGTTATGTAGACGTGCATGACCTGATGAGACGCTACCAAGACCAGTTAAATACAATCCAACCGTCCATTCATTAGCACATGTAAACTGCCCATCATTTAATGTAAACCCTCCATCATCATTGGCCTTTTCACTTAAATCGATCAACCAGCCCTTCACATCCAATCTTGAATCAATGTGGTCCAACTGTTCATTAAATCAAACCATTCATTTATATTTATATATATATATATATATAATATATATTATATATATATTATATATATATATATATATATTAAAAAAAAAAAAAAGTAAACAAACAAACCCATCTGTATTAGTCCTTCAACATACCTGACCCTCCAAATGTCATCAAAAGTTCAGTTGTCCTACCTTTGATGGAAACCGTCCATACAGTGAACCTAGTAAGTTTCAACGGTGGGCAAATCTCTACCCACATTCTTTTCACCATGTAGTCCATCTAAGTTTTGGATCCGTCTCATTTTTGGACCCATATCCTAACATAATCTTATGGATCAGATGGACGGTGTGGATTCATCACAGATATCTAGTGTGGGGCCACTTGCCAACGTATCTCAAAATAACATAAAATAAAATAAATTAAAAAATTAAAATTTAGAGCAACATGCGGTGCATGGCAGCACACGTTACCGTCAAACCAGGAGAGAGTCCCCAATTTCCTCTCCCATTCAAACTCTCCTCTTTCTTCTTCCACCGTTCTTCATCGGCGGAACCCACCAAACAATCCAAACTGCTCATCATCAACCCAAGAAGATGTTAACGACAAATGTTCAACCCCACTGTTTCCAGTTTTATGCCCCACCTAAATTCCAAATCTGCCTTACCTTTAGAATCATGTATTATTACAACCCGACAAAGTAGTTGGACGGAATGGATTTCTCACAAACATCTCGTTGGACCCACCTAGCTTCCGTTATAGCAAGGGATTTAGAAGGCTTCCAAAATGCAATTCACGCAGATTGTAACATCTCCAATTTTTCCTCATTTCTCTTTTAGTTTTCGAGCCAACTTATAAATCGAGAAATCTTAACTGTCCATTGGTTCCATCTCCAATCTACGTCCAAACTATGTCATGCAACCTCCACTCAACACACCAGGTAGGTGATTTTCCCGATTGAAAAGATTACATTATTATATACTTTCATTTCATTAATTATTTATTTCGTATTACTGATTTAAGACATTTAATTTTGATTCTACATGATGTAGAATGCATTTATTTAATTTCTAATAGGTGGAATAAATTCATTTGATTGTTCTTAAATGCTTTTAATTATATTATGGGTGCTTTGCCCTGAAAGGACCATCATGTTATTTTGATACGGGTGCTCTGCCCAGGGTCATTCCCGAAAGGATCAGCACGGTACGGGTGCTCTGCCCAGGGTCATACCCGAAAGGATCGGCACGGGTGCTCTGCCTTGGGCAATTCCCTAAAAGGATCAACACACACGGGTGCTCTACCCTGGGTATTTATCCTAAAAGTTTATTTACTAGGTGCTCTGCTAAGGGTCATTCCATAAAAGGATCAACACCGGCCGGTGCTCTGCCGAGGGTCATCCCTAAAAGGATTAACACACACGGGTGCTCTGCCTTGGATTAAAGCAAAAAGGATTTTAGATTGCTGTATTATCTTATTTTGATATTATGAAAAATAAATTGTTATTGTTGTCATGTAACATGTCGATTCAATACTCGTAATTGAGCCTATTTAATTTATTGAGTTGTATTGGTGTTAAAGTAGAATTTTCAATTTTGGGAATGATGTGACCCTACGAGCCGTCGCGCTCACACCCTTATAGATTGTTTTGTAGGGTCTGTGTATGAAGAGCCAATTGGACAATATTGAAGACTTTTTCTTTTGTTTATTTGAGGATTTCTTAAAATTCAATGTATGTTGTTATTATTTATTTTTAAATATCAATGTAATTAAATATTCAAAGATCAATTAGTGGACAATATTTAATGACAATGATTAGTATCCTTTTAGTTGCTCTGATTGCGTTAAAAATGCATGGAAATTATGTAGATTGTGTTGTATATTTTGTTTAAGTACAATTCACAGTCCCGTAATTCGGGTTTGGGCCTGACCAACTCGGGATCGAATTTCGGAGCGTGACAGGTGAAGAGCTGGAATACTACGAGCAGACGGGCCTCTACTATTAATTTTATTTTTCAGAAAATTAGGTTTAGTTTTAATTCAATTCAGTTTTTTGTTATTTAGGTTTAGTTTATTTTCAAATTTCGATGTAGAAAGGGAAAACTATCAAGAGAGTTGAATTTAATAAACATTTCAGCTGTATTTTCTTTTAAATGATGTTAAATATTTATTGAATTTGATTGAATCACGTGGATTGTAATAAATATCATTATATTATAACTCACGAACCTTGGGATTCGAGTCCCGAAGACTTTATTCGGATACTCGAATTTCGGGGCGTGACATTTGTAGCCTTTAGAAGTTTTAAACGGTGGTGTCACTCTCTTCGTTGTTTTCTGTGGTGGGGTCCACTGGAGCTTTGGATATGATTCAAAATTATTTTTTTTTACACATGCACACACCCCACACACACTCACGCTGGTGGAATTTCACCACCTATGGATATGACTCATTCCCGGATCTTACCCTAAGGGCCCGTTTGGCCGGGTGGATTGGAAGGGAGTGAATGGTATTATGGTGGATGGCTTGGATTTCTAGGTAATGATGGTGTTGTCAGCTGATTGTCTTGAGATCCATGGGATTGATATATCCCTGGATTCATACATCCAGTCCGTTTGGCATGCCCGGCCAATCCGGCGATTAAAGCTTCCGATCCCTTTCAATCCCGCGAACCAAACACGTCGCAGGCTAATTTGAACGGATTAGGATGGATTGGATGGGATTTAAAAGTAATGATGGTGTTGTCAGTGAATTGTCTGAAGATCCATCGGATTTGGATCAGTTCACCTACACTGTTTGGCACGCCCGGCCATTCCCGGGATTTATCATCCAATCCCTTCCACTACCATCTAATCCCTTCGAATCCAACCGGCCAAACGGGCCCTAAAATGATCTCTCCATGTGGATGGACGGCGGATACAAAACTACATCATGGTGGGCTCATGGAACTTGGCGACGTGACTTTAGTATCAGTCTCGCTACTCAACCTGTCAGTAGCCAATCGGCGCCCTCAGCACGACCCATATATACACACCTAGCTATATAGCTGGTGTGTGGTACAAGCCAATCCGCGTAAAAATCCTCGACGGCCGATGTCGGTGTCATTTTTTGCTTTTGTTTGCCGAGTAAGCAACCTCTCTCCCTGAAAACTACTCCTTCCTTCTCTCTCTCTCAAAACCTCTCCTTTCCTCTCTCTCTCTCTGAACCTCTCCTTCCTTCTCCCTCCCCCTCCCGCTCTCTCTGAAAACCTCTCTCTCTCTCTCTCTCGTTGTTCACTCCCCAAGTATAGGGTTGTGATGTAGTAATAAACTCGGTAAGACCGAGGTCGAATCCACAGGGACTGGTCGTCACAATTCAAATTCACGATTCTCCTTAACTAATTCAACAAATAAAGGATCAAATTGCTAACACAAATCTATGGAAAATAACTATTGAGAATAAGGAAGAAAATTCAATCAGAGAGAGCACTAGGACTTTCGAATCCACCCCTAATCATCCTAACCTTTGTTTTGTCCGTTAATTCACTTTAAATTAGATTGATCCAACTTGTCTGGAGAAAGCACAATCTGTGTCCTTAATCGGGCATACAGATTGTCTAATTCCTTTAAGCAATGCCATGAAGAACATATCCCATGTCCAAATTGGGCATAAGGAATATGCAGTTCAGTAAAGCACCCTGTTTCTTCCTCTACAGGAACCTGTTCATGACCAGACACAAGCACCTAGAATAAGCATCCAAACCACATCCATCCATAGACTCAAAAGTTCATAGATGGAGAAGTATAGAATTTAAAACAATCAAGCACACTAAGGAAAGAAACAAATCAATTTAATTCAAGTAAAATCAACATAGAACAAAGGGTGTTCAAATTAGGGGTTTCATCTCAGCCCTAGTTGAGAGATTAGTGACCCATAAATTCCATTAAACAGATGGATAAATAAAAATAAGAATTCATAAAAGGAATTTCAAACCAATTTTTCTCTCTCTTCTTTCTTCTCTTTCTCCTCTTTCTTCTCTTTCTTCTCTCCCTTGCTATAGATCTGGAGCTCCTCCCTAGTTCTGAATGCTTTCCCATGTTCAAAACTCCCCTTTTATAGCTGCTGGATGGCTGGAATCGGTGGCAGAGTCGTAGAAGGACTCGGAGTACAAATTTTCGCAGTCGTGATCGGTGGGCCCCACAGAGGTATTTTCTGGAAAATCCACCTCGTCCATTGGATTCAGGACGAAATTTCAGTCAAGAATGGGTGGTTTTGAAGGTCCATTAGCACGGCCCACAGAAGAAATCACAAAAAAACTCAGTTTTTAACGTCCCGGGGCAGTCCCTTTTGGCCTCTGTACCGCACACGTGTGTACGCATGGGAGTGGAATCTCAGCATGGTTTTGTAGTTCTCATGGCCCTCTACAAGGTGGACGGATCAGATCTTCTGTACAGGTGACGTACGGGGCCCACTAAATTCCGTAAAAACTGCCAGCGGTCGTTTTTCGCTGACGCAACCACGGACGCGGTTTCCTTCCGCTGCGAAGATGGTGGGGCCCACTGTGATGTGTACTTGGAAAATCCACTCCGTCCATTGGATAGAGGAGGAGATTCCGGTCATGAATGCCTGTTTTGGAGTGATTTCGGTGTGGTCCATCTGATCTCTTGATTCACCGTCCGTCTTGTTTCCAACGGCTTAGATTTCACTCATGATGATCGTTCATAATTCGGCCACCTAGGCAGTGATGAGTGGGCCCTTCAAACATGATGGACGGTCCGGATTGGACGTTTGGACAAGGAGTGGGGTCCACAACTCGATCCGATCATCGGACAGCGTCAGCGCTGTTTCCGCATTCGCGGTTTTGAATTTTGAGGGAGAGGAGTCGGTCAGCGCACGCGCTGACCGACTCAGCCGTCCGGTGCACGGCCGACCTTGGAAATGTATGGTGCACATGCACCACACATGGCACTCACTATGATGTTTATGAGAAATCTGCACCGTCCATCCTCTTTCCCGTTTGAATTAAACCATTGGGACAAAACTTGAGGCAGTTCCAGATATCAGGTGGGCCCCAAATTGGAATTTACTGGGCTGATTTGACCGTTGGGGCACTTCCATAGTAATCCGAGGGCTGAAATTTGAAATGTACGGTTAATTTATGGCCCTCATCCCATGTATGGAGTTTCGAACTGATCGGATGGCGGGAACCATGTGATCTTCCATTCTGGACCCCTTTCAGGCCCCTTTGGCTCGCTTTCCTCAGATCTCAGGTGTGTGAACTCTTCACTATTGGTTTTCTAGAGTCCATCCCGTGCTCTGGTGACTTCAGAACGTCAAATCTAAGCCTTTAACATCAATTTCCAATTAACGCTCCTGATTTCATCCTGTAATAAAAATATAATTAAAATCCGATGTTAGGCCTTATCATGTACATTAAATAGGGCAATAATCGGGGTCTGAGATGCAATAATTGACCCTGATCACAACCCCCAACCAGCATTTTGCTAGTCCCGAGCAAAACATGCGAAAAATAATTTCAGAAATAAAAGACAATTCCTGTAAATTCAAGTGACTTGTGGGCTGATAGTCGAGATGTGATCATTCTACGATTCATGCATGGTGAGTGGAATTTTCTCCTGGAATGAAGTTCACTGTAAATTTCATAATCAAGTTCAAAATATTAAGCCATGAATTAGAATAATTCGAAAAATTGAGTGTCATGAGTGTATAGTGTCATCTCAGCTTTCAACCATTAAGAGGTTCAATTGTCAATTTCATGATATCATTGGTAATTAACGACGGAGCTCATGTCACCCAACACTGGAACCAACACTTGCCTTACGGATTAACCTTTCATTCTACCTTTTTTTTATTTTTTTTTATTTTCTTTATGAATAGTACGCCAAGGAGGAGAATCAAATCTTGCACCTATAGGGAGCAAACCTATGGTGAAAATTTGTCGCCTAAATCTTTTCGTATGTCAATTATGAGGAATCGAATCGCATCTATAGGGAGCAAACCTATGATGACGATTATGCGACTTATTCTTTCAATTCTTCTTTATAGACTGATGCTAAAAATTTTGTTTTTCAGGCTGGTTCCTTTCATGCTTAGTGATTACCATGTTATCAATTAATATCGAACTGAAAACTTAATGTGTAAACGAGATCTGATATGTGAAATCATGGCTCAATCAATGTTTACAACTTCTAATCGTGGATTAACAATTCAAACTTAAGTGTGAAATCTGCCAGACAACCGAATCCAAGAGTCATAAATTTCTCACATTCTGAATCTTGTAATTTCAAAATCACAACTATCCTTCAAAATCACTTTGAATTCAATAGAAATTCCAAAAAATTTTAAAAATTATCACGATTTTTTGCTCAAGACCAAGAAAATACTGATTAGGTAACCTAATCTCCCACCCCCAACCTAAAATCTACATTGTCCTCAATGTAAAAGAAATAAGCATGCAATGTACATGAGACAACGAAAAGAAAAGAGGAGTAGGGAAAGATAGTACCTGGATGGAGAATCAAGAAGCTCTCAAAAATATCAGTGAAAAAGCGAGTCAGCACAAGAGAGAAATTAGTAAAATAAAAGATCCTACCTATACCACTTTCGCAGGTGCTCTCGATTGCATTTAGCATATGCAACAAGCCTTTAAACCCCTAGGTTACCCCTAGTGGACGAGTTGTAGTCTCGTGAGGGTTTGCAGTAATGTTACCACAAACATTGAACTAACTAACAAGGAAAAAGAAATCAAATAAATGCTGGGTTGCCTCCCAGGAGCGCTAAGTTTAACGTCTTCAGCCAGACAAAAAGGGACCATGAATTCATTAATCTTTAAGACCAGGGTCCGCCAAAGAACTTACCTCAATACTGTGGTTAACCAATCCCAGACAAGTGATGCGAGTTCCCATAACTGTGCTATCTGAAATGAGGTAATTGACACTGTCGTCAAATAATTTAAGGACTTCTGCTCGAACAACTTCTTCTATGTTAGGATCATGCTTCCTTTGCATTTTACGTGACATTTCCACAGCATGATCCTTACATACAGTGGGGCACACTCCTTGTATTTCTGCTATCTTCCGTTCAATTGCTGCCTTATATGTTCGAAGAACATTAAGCAACCTGTTCTCTCTTGCCTTCTCAGAGTTAGAAGCTGTGCTGTCAGGAAGAGTCTCAGAGGGATGAAGAGGTTCCACTTTGCTCTCCATTTTTCAGTCTCCAATATAGGAGTAGAGTCGAGCAGTGCATTGATTTCGTGGATGGGACTATCTATGTCAAACTCCGTGTCATGTTGTGCTAAGCAGGTCTCAAGTGGATCTTCAAAAGATTTACGGAAGGAGTCCTGCACTAGACTCTCGATCATGTCCACTTCAAATATGTCGTCCAAATCTGCGGATTGTTGTCCTGCATTAAAAACATTGAGTTTAATATTCATGTTACCAAATGACAACTTCATAACTCCATTCCTGCAATTTATAATAGCATTAGATGTGGCCAAAAATGGACGACCCAAAATGACTGGGATCTGACTATGAGATTCTGAACAGGCTGAGTATCTATAACTATGAAATCCACTGGAAAATAAAATTTGTCAACCTGGATTAGCACATCTTCAATAACACCCCGGGGCACCTTGACAGATCTATCAGCTAGCTGTAACGTTATTTTAGTCGGTTTCAACTCACCAAGTCCTAGCTGCTCATAAACCGAATATGGTAACAAATTGACGCTCGCCCCTAAATCAAGTAATGCCTTCCCGATTTTATGATCTCCTATACCACAAGAAATGGTGGGAGCTCCAGGATCCCTAAATTTAGGAGGGGTGTTATGTTGAATCATGGAGCTGAGTTGCTCTGCAAGGAAGACTTTCTTATGAACATTCTGCTTACGCTTTTGAGTGCATAAATCTTTAAGAAACTTAGCATAAGCAGGGACTTGCTTGATAGCGTCAAGCAACGGGATGTTGACTTGCACTTTTGAAACACGTTCAGGATTTCATCAAAGTTGTTTCTTTTCTTCATTGGTGCCAGACGTTGAGGAAAGGGTGCTTTGGGCACGTAAGGTGGCACGTCAGCGGCTCTTGGAGAGTCAGAGAGTTTTTGGACTTTGGATGCATTGGTGTGTCTCTCTGCTTCACCTTGATTTGATTCATCCCTAGGTATTTCTATTTTGTTGTCAATCTGTTTGCCTGACCTAAGGGTAATGATCGATTTGCTTGCTCATGGTATTGCCCTTGGTTGGAATTAGAGCCAATCTCATATTGTCCCTTTGGATTAGCCACAGGTTGGCCAGGGAACTTACCCTTCTCTCTCTCACTCAATGTGGCAGCCAGTTGACCCATTTGTACTTCCAGCTTGGCAATGGATTGTGCATTTGCATGTAAGCTTTGCTGGTTGGCTAGTAAGGTTTGTTGGGTGTCTTTTTGGAATTGGAGAGAACTCTGCATGAAAAGATGGAGTGTATCCTCAAGAGATGGTTTCCTTGATTGCACAGGCAGTTGTTGGTATTGTGGAAACTGCTGAGGTTGCATAGGAGGATTTCCAGATGGTCCTCCTTGTTGCGATCCTTTTGTCCAAGAAAAATTTGGATGCCTAGCCCACCCTGGGTTGTATGTGTTCGAGTAAGGATCATTCCCAGGTTTCTGAAAGGTATTCAAAGCATGAACTTGTTCAGAGAGGAATTCTGGAAATGTTGTACCAGATGGGCAAGATTGCGTAGGATGGGAAGGACTAGAACATATGGCACAAGCCTCGGCTTGAGTTGTTTGTGGAGGTCCATTATGCAACATCAGAGCATCAACCTTCTTTGTCAGGCCATCAATCTTGGCATGGAGATCTGATGTGACTCCTATCTCATATATGCCACCTCTCTTTTGTGGTTGGGAATTTCTTTCACCTCTATCTGAATAGTCCCATTGCTGGGAGTTTTCACACAAGGTTTCAAAGAATTTCCACGCTTCGGTATCGCTCTTGGTCATGAAGGACCCTCCACTGGTGGCATCAACCATGCGACGGTTCTGGGGTGTCAGACCGTCATAAAAGTATTGCACTTGTTGCCACTTCTCAAAACCGTGGTGTGGACATTTAAGAAGCAAGTCCTTCCATCTTTCCCAGCATTCATGAAAGTGCTCTCCCTCTTTTTGTGTGAAATTAGTGATTTCTCTACGGAGAGCATTAGTTTTGTGAACAGGGAAGAACTTGTTTAAGAACTTCCTAGACAATTGGTCCCATGTAGTGATAGACCCAACTTCTAGAGAATTCAACCATGCTTTCGCCTTATCCTTCAAAGAAAAAGGAAACAGGCGTAGGCGGATCGAATCGTCTGAGAAGTTTTGGTATTTAAAGGTGGAGCAAATGTCTAGGAATTCTTTCACATGATGATATGGGTCCTCCTTGTCTAACCCATAAAAGGAAGGCAACAACTGTATGACCCCAGTCTTGAGTTCAAAGTGTGCTGCCGTGGTGGTAGGCAACACTATGCATGAAGGCGCATTGAATTGGATAGGAGCTGAATAATCTCTAAGAGTTTTAGTTCCATTCTCTTCTGCCATTTCAACTGGGATGTCTTTCAATCTTCTATGGAATGTTCTTTCTATTTCAGGATCAAAAGGTGCTAGTTCTTTATCTAGAGATCTACGTCCTAGCATAAACTAAGCAACAACCTAAAAGAGAGAAAACTAGAACTAGAACTTATGCTATTCAAAAAAAACAAGTTAAAACTATGTAAGTAAGAATGGGAAGAAAGAACCCGGAAAGGGAGATGATTGATGTTAAGAAGCTCCTCCTCACTTAGTAGGCTTTCTTCCTCAATTCCTGAAAAATAGAAACAAAACAAATCAGGTTTCCTAAATCAATGATAATAAAAATCCTAAGCAAAGGTTAATTTCTAAAAAAGAAAGTTTCTAAAAAAAATAACAAGAAGAGTTAGGGAAAGAAATTTTCTAAAACTAGAAAATAAGAAGTTACTTACGAGAAAAATCTAAATCTAAAAAAGAATTTCTAAAATTAGAAATTTTCAAAAAAAGTAAAAACTTAATTCTAAAATAAAATTAAAAAATAGAAAAAGTAAAGAATTTAGAAAGGGATTACCAAATTAGAAGTTTATCTCAGGACCCTACAAAACAGGAAAGAGTTAATTTCTAAAAAAAAAAAGAAAAGAACTCTAAGTTAGTAAAATCCTAAGCTATGAATTATGATAAGAGAGAATCCTAAATTCAATATGGACCGAAACAGTCCCCGGCAACGGCGCCAAAAACTTGTTCACTTCCCAAGTATAGGGTTGTGATGTAGTAATAAACTCGGTAAGACCGAGGTCGAATCCACAGGGACTGGTCGTCACAATTCAAATTCACGATTCTCCTTAACTAATTCAACAAATAAAGGATCAAATTGCTAACACAAATCTATGGAAAATAACTATTGAAAATAAGGAAGAAAATTCAATCAGAGAGAGCACTAGGACTTTCGAATCCACCCCTAATCATCCTAACCTTTGTTTTGTCCGTTAATTCACTTTAAATTAGATTGATCCAACTTGTCTGGAGAAAGCACAATCTGTGTCCTTAATCGGGCATACAGATTGTCTAATTCCTTTAAGCAATGCCATGAAGAACATATCCCATGTCCAAATTGGGCATATGGAATATGCAGTTCAGTAAAGCACCCTGTTTCTTCCTCTACAGGAACCTGTTCATGACCAGACACAAGCACCTAGAATAAGCATCCAAACCACATCCATCCATAGACTCAAAAGTTCATAGATGGAGAAGTATAGAATTTAAAACAATCAAGCACACTAAGGAAAGAAACAAATCAATTTAATTCAAGTAAAATCAACATAGAACAAAGGGTGTTCAAATTAGGGGTTTCATCTCAGCCCTAGTTGAGAGATTAGTGACCCATAAATTCCATTAAACAGATGGATAAATAAAAATAAGAATTCATAAAAGGAATTTCAAACCAATTTTTCTCTCTTCTTTCTTCTCTTTCTCTTTCTTCTCTTTCTTCTCTCCCTTGCTATAGATCTGGAGCTCCTCCCTAGTTCTGAATGCCTTTCCCATGTCCAAAACTCCCCTTTTATAGCTGCTGGATGGCTGGAATCGGTGGCAGAGTCGTAGAAGGACTCGGAGTACAAATTTTCGCAGTCGTGATCGGTGGGCCCCACAGAGGTATTTCTCTGGAAAATCCACCTCGTCCATTGGATTCAGGACGAAATTTCAGTCAAGAATGGGTGGTTTTGAAGGTCCATTAGCACGGCCCACAGAAGAAATCACAAAAAACTCAGTTTTTAACGTCCCGGGGCAGTCCCCTTTTGGCCTCTGTACCGCACACGTGTGTACGCATGGGAGTGGAATCTCAGCATGGTTTTGTAGTTCTCATGGCCCTCTACAAGGTGGACGGATCAGATCTTCTGTACAGGTGACGTACGGGGCCCACTAAATTCCGTAAAAACTGCCAGCGGTCGTTTTTCGCTGACGCAACCACGGACGCGGTTTCCTTCCGCTGCGAAGATGGTGGGGCCCACTGTGATGTGTACTTGGAAAATCCACTCCGTCCATTGGATAGAGGAGGAGATTCCGGTCATGAATGCCTGTTTTGGAGTGATTTCGGTGTGGTCCATCTGATCTCTTGATTCACCGTCCGTCTTGTTTCCAACGGCTTAGATTTCACTCATGATGATCGTTCATAATTCGGCCACCTAGGCAGTGATGAGTGGGCCCCTTCAAACATGATGGAAGGTCCGGATTGGACGTTTGGACAAGGAGTGGGGTCCACAACTCGATCCGATCATCGGACAGCGTCAGCGCTGTTTCCGCATTCGCGGTTTTGAATTTTTGAGGGAGAGGAGTCGGTCAGCGCACGCGCTGACCGACTCAGCCGTCCGGTGCACGGCCGACCTTGGAAATGTATGGTGCACATGCACCACACATGGCACTCACTATGATGTTTATGAGAAATCTGCACCGTCCATCCTCTTTCCCGTTTGAATTAAACCATTGGGACAAAACTTGAGGCAGTTCCAGATATCAGGTGGGCCCCAAATTGGAATTTACTGGGCTGATTTGACCGTTGGGGCACTTCCATAGTAATCCGAGGGCTGAAATTTGAAATGTACGGTTAATTTATGGCCCTCATCCCATGTATGGAGTTTCGAACTGATCGGATGGCGGGGGAACCATGTGATCTTCCATTCTGGACCCCTTTCGGGCCCCTTTGGCTCGCTTTCCTCAGATCTCAGGTGTGTGAACTCTTCACTATTGGTTTTCTAGAGTCCATCCCGTGCTCTGGTGACTTCAGAACGTCAAATCTAAGCCTTTAACATCAATTTCCAATTAACGCTCCTGATTTCATCCTGTAATAAAAATATAATTAAAATCCGATGTTAGGCCTTATCATGTACATTAAATAGGGCAATAATCGGGGTCTGAGATGCAATAATTGACCCTGATCACTCGTCGCCATTGGAGGAATGTAGGCGTACCATAGGTGCGTAGAGCATCAGTCTCTGTTGAAATCTTCACGCGTTCTCGCTTCTCTCAATTCTCCTCCTCCTCCTCCTCCTCCTCCTCCTCTCTCTCTCTCTCTCTCCTCTCTCTCTCTCTCTCTCTCTCTCTCTTTTCTAGGGTTCTAGAAATTCTCTCCATTTCTCTCGTTCATGTGATTATCTCATCTTTGTTTTTTTTTTTTTTTTTTGCAATCCATTTCATTACTGGTTTTGTTTACAAACAATGGAACCGATCCTCCATGGTTAGGATAGAACCTCACCACGAAGGGCGTGGGGCATCTTGTTCAGGAGAGGTACCGGCGGAAGGTCATCTGTTAGGTACGACAGTCTACTACATTTTGTCAATGAAATCCCCCTTTGAATCTACAAATATTTGCTGAATCCACGAACCCATGTGGGGCCCTGCCCTCTCACTCAAACACACGCCAATTGGATGCACATGTGCGAGAATCGAGACTTCCATCAGGTGGGCCACACTGATTAGACCTTCTATCTCAAAGAGATGGCTAAAATCCCTTTTTAGTTTTTGGTTTGTCTATGTGTAGCCCTTCATTGATTCTGTCTATGGTATGTTTTTAAGAATCGGACGAGTCTGATACTACTTGTATGAGTCAACTCAGTCTCTGTCAGACCCAATCTGGTTCGTTACCACGAGTCAGCCCCCATGAGTCACCCCTGACCTGGGTGAGTCAGGCCTATTCAGCCCCAACTCAGATGAGTCACGACTTCATTCCGGGCTGAACGGGTTGGGTTAATTCACTGAGTCTTTTAATCATGCTTTGTAGCCTACTTGAGTGAAACAACCAGATGTTTAGGCAATGTTATCTAAACAGTGTGGCCCAGCTGAGCTGATGAGAATCTTGCATGCCATACACATGTGCCATATTTGCTCGTGCATGAAAACAATGGTTGGTTTAAAAATACTTGTCAACAGTCCACAGTCTAATGTACATTGTGCATTTTGTATGGTCCTAATTTTTGGCACAAGGTCAGCTCCATAGCGAGGGCTATGGCTCAAAAGTTACACCATTTGGCATATTGTCCTATCCATGGCCTTTTTTAGATGGTCAATATATCTATAGAAATGGTCCTCAAAATTGTTTATGGATTGAATAGTTGTGAAAACACCCATTTGCTGCATTTTTTTTTCAAGAAATGGACCATCCACGAGGTGGACTGAATTGGTTTGTCCAACAGTCGACAGTCTAATGTACATGTGTCTCCATTTTGAGGAGAGTATGGTCCTGCTTTTTGGCACCAAGTCATCTCCATAGAGAGAGCTATGACCCAAAACTTAACACCATTTGGCATGCTATCCTATATATGGCCTTTTTTGGATGGTCAATAAATCTAAAGAAATGGTCTTGAAAATTATTTATGGATTGAGTGGTTAGAAACACCCATCTGCTGCATTTTTTGAGAAATGGATCATCCATAGGTGGCCTATGAATCGGTCAGTCCAACAGTCAGTCTAATGTACATGTGTGTCCATTCGGAGGAGTGTACAGTCCTATTTTTGGCACCAAGCCATCAAAATAGTGAGGGCCATGCCCCAAAAGTCACACCATTTGGCATACTTTCCTACTCATCACCTTTTTTTTTTTTTTTTGAATGTCAATAAATTTAGAGAAATGGTCCTGAAAGTTGTTTATGGATTGAATGGTTAGAAACACCCATTTGATGCTTTTTTTTTTTTTTTTTGCAAGAAACGGACTATCCATAAGGTGGCCTTTGCATTGATTAGTCTAGACTGATTCACTTATTTTTCCCTTATTGGTTATAAGGCCGGCACCATTTATTAAATGGTGCTTGATGTACTGGATCTGCCTCAAAAAGATTTATAGGAATAGGTTAGGATTTTCCTCCATTTTGGTTTTCTTATCTATTTCAGAGCTTTTGATTTTGTATTTTAGTTTTTGTTAATTTTTATTCATTGAATTCAAAGCCTGCATGTCCATTTTGGCAGTGGCATTATTGCGACTTTGTTTGGAACTTTGGAGCTACTGGGTTTCTGAGTCATTATGTTGTACAACAGCTTGGCAAGTGGTATTCCCTTTTCTTTTGTAGTTTGGTTTTGTATGGAATTTATTCTCTTTTTCCCTGGTAATTGTTTGAAGGATTTTTAGGTGGTGAGCACTATGTATACACTTCTACTTTCATTGGCTTGTATTGTCAACATGAAAAGAAAAATGCATTCTTAGAACCTTTATTCTTTGTAATAATAACAAATTTTATTGACGGAAAGAAAAAATTCGAGCTAAGAGAATACAAGATAAAGGAATTAGAAAAGGGGAATTCAATTCCCAACGACTAATATACCACCACCATCTTCACAAGAACATCCACTTCTTTGTTTGCATCCAAAATAACATGACTTGTTTTGATAACTATGATATCATGAAACCTGATCTCTTCTTAAGAATGCCCCTAGACTATCACTATAATGCCCCTCCTAGACTACACTAGGTCAGATGCTGAAAATTAGCTTAGACAACCATGAAAATGCTGAAAATAGTCCCAAGGCGCTTTTCAAACCAAATATGATATGATCTTCTTAGAAAAATAAGAAACTAGATGGAGTAATAGTGAAAGGTAATTCCTTTTGCATTTAACTCCCAACCTTTTCATATTATTAATATTTTTGATGTTCGTCATCATCTAAGCCCTGTATTTTTTATGTTGTGATAGTATTTAATTATTTATATCATTGAAAATTCAAAGCTTTTAATAACTACTATCCCAGCAAGAGGGTGCATAGAGTTTGTTGAAGTGCGTGTTTTTTGGAATCTTCTCATGTGTTAACTTTTGACAGTCGACATCCCAAAAATTACCTACAACCACTAGGGAAATTAGAGTAATAAGGCTCTCGAGTATTACAACTTAGTAGGGAAATTAGACTAAGGCTCTTGAAGTATTATCACTTCTATTAAAAAAAAAAAAAAAAAAAAAAAAAAACTAGGGAACAATTGGATTTTCTTGGTTTAATTTGTCAGGAGACTATTCCCAGGGAAACCATTGGTTGTATTTCACCAAGTAAAAAATAAGAAATGGATTGTGAAATCTTACAAGGCTCATGAGATCTTTGCAATGAACAAGTTGTTCTCTTGTGTTGGATGTATATCACCACAGAGTGATTATTCAGAAAAATGGTTTCACAGTGATTCAAAATTCACTAAATTATAGATTTTCTTCTACTCCTAGTAATAGAAGTATCAGCTTAGTGAAGTACTTATCCGATCACCACAAGAATTAGATGAAGCAAGAGTAGTTGATCTACCATTGAAAGAAGCACCTTCCACCATAAAAGCTTGATTAAACCTTAGGAGTTTTCCATGAAGATTCCAAAAGAAGTCCACAATATGATTTACAAGGCCACAATGAGTACACGTATGGTCTCCTCTCGACCACCACGATCGCTTCTACCTACACCTAGGAATCTACCACCTCTACCACCATGGAGAGCACCACGCCCAACATGTCTACCTCGAGCTCCACGTGAATTAAAATAACTGGATGAAGAGGCTAACATAGTTTTATCATATGCATTAGCCTTAACATTGTCAAATTTACTTTCCAAGGCTCTTATTGAACCCTTGCATAAGCCTATGGTACTAAAGGATTTGAGGCTCCTCCCAAAATCTAATCCTTTGCTAGTTGGTATTCTTTTGGCAATCCAAACAAAAGCTCCACTACTTTCATATATTCCATTGTTTCTTTATGACGGTGACATATGAGGTAATAGAATGATAGATGGATAGTTCTTCCCACATTCCAATTAATTTTGTGAATACTCACCAATGGGTTTTTTACCCTTTTGAAAAGAGAAGATCTCGTCACAATATTCCAGACATCTTTTATCGTGTTTAAGAGCACTAGATTAGAGCTCACTTTAGATTCCATACTATTCCACAACCACGATCAAATCAAGGAATCCCCATGCATCCACTATTGTATTTAGGGTCGGATTCCTTCTGTTTAGGATTTGTGAGGAACTGATTTTTTCGCGGGCTAAGAGGAATACCTTGACAATCTTAACCCATAGAAGATATTCTTCCCATTAACTTTACATAGGTTATTGACAGATTAAATGATGGTCCTGCATTTCCCCAAGAGATGAGGAACTACTAACCACACTTTTTGGGTTCCATAGACATTCCATGATAACTTACTTCAAAGCCAAAGAAGAACGTTGATCTTAGAGGAAGCCCAACTATGTGTACTAACTACACTTTTGGGCTCCATAGACATTCCATGATTAACTTACTTCAAAGCCAAAGAAGAACATTGATCTTAGAGGAAGCACAACTACACGTACTCTAATCTTCATCAAAACCATTCCCACATTCCACACAACTTTTAGGGTAGTAATCTTCAATTTAAAAAAACAACAACTGCATTTACATAATACAACCAATATAAATGAACAACTTTAAATTCCACCTTGAAAGAATCAGCAAGCCTTCATTATCTGGTAGGGCATCTATGCTCGTTGCGAGCGTTTCCTTCTACTTGAAGAACAATGTAGAAAGCAACATGTTTTCTTCATAAAAAAGAAAAGGAAAAAAAAAAAAAAGCAATGTGCTTTCCCTCAAGATCCGATTAGTCCCCTACATTTCTAGAAGATCCCCGAAGCTAGATATGGCAACTTGGGGTGGAATGGAGAGGATTATAGGGCTCGAACCACTTCTATTCGAGTTTTGCAACCATGTAGATTGTGTAGAGGTGAAAAAGAAAAGAAGAGAAAGAGAAAATAAGAGAGATGAAAAGGTTAGGTTAGGGATGCATGCCCCCGCCCTCTATTTTTATATTTAAGTATTAAAAAGAAAAAGTCGGAAATTTGCCCCTAACACCTTAAACACAACAACATATTCAAAGACTAAAAAGACTAAGAAATTAGTGGGCCATAAGCCCATAACAAAATCCAAGTGGCCGTACGCCCATAGCTATAACCATTAACCAACTTGGGGTGGAATGGAGAGGATTACAGGGCCCGAACCACTTCTATTCGAGTTTTGTGAGCAAGTAGATTGCGTAGAGGTGAAAAAGAAAAGATATAGAAGAGAGAGAAGAAAGATGAGAGACAAAAAGGTTCGGTTAGGTTGCATGCCCCCACCCTCTATTTTTTATATTTAATTATTAAAAGCAAAATTGGAAAAATTGCCCCTAACACATTAAACACAACAAGATATCCAAAGACTAAAAAGACTAAGAAATTAGTGGCCATAGGCCCATAACCAAAACCAAGTGGCTGTAGGCCTATAGCCATAACCGCTAATGCAAACTATTATTTGAGTTTTGCGACCATGTAGATTGTGTAGAGGTGAAAGAGAAAAGAGAGAGAGAAGAAAAGATGAGAGACGAAAAGGTTTGGTTAGGGTTGCATGCCCCCACCCTCTATTTTTTATATTTAATTATTAAAAAGAAAAATTGGAAAAATTGCCCCTAACACATTAAACACAACAACATATCCAAAGACTAAAAAGACTAAGAAATTAGTGGGCCATAGGCCCATAACCAAAACCAAGTGGTTGTAGGCCTATAGCCATAACCGTTAACGCAAACTATTAATATGATTGGTCTGCTTTTAGTTATCAAATTCATATAACTATACCCATACTCATTGATCCAAATTGTTAATATGGGTGGGTCATCTTTCAGTAATCCAAATCATTCATGTGGTTGGGCCTATTTTCAACAATCCAAACTGTTCTTTTGACAACCTATTTTTTTGTGATCTAAACCTTTTCTACAATTGAGCTCATCTAGATAATCAACTGTTCATAATCTAAATTGTTCGAATCACCAAGTTCATTTTAAATTATCTAAACCATTCATGTGACTAGGCCTATACTTAGTGATCCAAATCCTTAATAAGGTTGGCCTAGTTTTCAGTGCCAAAGCCGTCCATGTGATTGGGCATATTTTCAATGATCCAAACCATTCATTTGTCTTGGGTCATCATTTGTGGTCTAAGGCTTTTGTCTGATCAAGCTCATTTTAAATGAAAAAAACATTCATATGACTAGTACATACTTGATGGTCCAAAATGTTAATATGGTTGGGCCAGGATTCAGTGATCCAAACTATTCTTTCAATTTGTACTATTCCAGTGATCAAGTTTATATCATTCCAGCCATTTTATCTGATCTAAACTGTTTGTATGACCGAGCTCCTTTTAAATAATCATAAATCATTCATATGATTATCAACTTGTCAATGTGGTGGGGCCAGTTTTTAGGGATTCAAATCATTCATATGAATTGGTCTATTTTAAGTGATCTATATTGACCATATTACTCAGCTTGTTTGCATGTAGTCAGTAATCCAAATTGTTAATGTGATTAGGCCAATTTTAAATGACCAAACTGTTCATATGATTGGGCATATTTTGGTTCACTGAGAACTTGCCCAACCTGAAATTAACCTTCTTTTATTGCATTCCCAGACAAGAAGAAATCTTTATTTTTATCCCGAATTGAGTCTGGATCATTTTGTTTCTACACTACATGGAATCTCTACTTTCCATAAGATATATCCTAGTAAAATGTGAGTAATCTTCAGTAATTGAAGATAAAATATTTATACCAGATATTGAAATAACAGGTATAGGACCCCACACATCATAATGGGTAAGAGAGAAGCAACAAGATATTGAAACAACTAGAGCTCTTTGTTCATGTTTGTACCATCCATTTGATGGGTATCATCATATTTTGAACATGGTTCTAAAGAGTCTCAGTCATTAGAGGATCCTAACTATCCCATTCAGGGCCTGTAAAATGGATGGCTATAAAAAAAGAAGGCCAACTTTTGGATGGATATGATCACCTGATTGGTGTGTTTTATGCATTCTAGCACATGGAGCATGATTCGACCTAATTGTCAGGTTTATTGACTGATTGGACTTTCATGTGTCCTTGTCCAACTAGGAGCTCAAGTGATAGGGCAGTTATAGTGGCTTTGGAAGCATTGGATTATTTCTCTTGATTATAGTATTCTGCAATTTTCTTCAAGACCTAGAATGACTTTAGACTTTGAATTTGCTATTGGCTTATTCTCCATATGCACATTACCAATCATTTTTACGCATTCATCATTTTTCCTATATTCCATTTTTCTTTCCTTTTCGCCACGTAGGCATTTGGCATGATGTTCTTGATAGTATTTTGTTGAAAGTTTATATGGTTATGATTTGAAGAGTTTGTAATCTCTATTAAGATTTGTATTCTTCATTGTATTTATGATTCTGATTGTTAGATTTCTTTGATTTATTTAGTTACTGCTGATCATTATGTTTCTCTGATTTAGTTCTTTCTTTCTCAATGATTCCATATTAGTTGGGAGTAGTTTTTATTATCATGCCATCATGTTGATTGCAGCACCATATATAAAACAAAGAAAAAAATATTAAAATATTATGGTTTTGTCAACATGTTGCAGAGATGACAACAAACCTGCTCTAAGACCAGGTTCTAAGGATACTTGCTGATTATTACCAACATTTCTTTAATTTTGGGTTTCATTTTGTTTTGTTTTGTTTTTTTCATTTGTTTGTTTGTTTTTTTTTTTTTCCTGGATTTCTTTGTGACATGCTTGCTTTTCTCGATACTGTAGAAAATTATTCGTACTTCAAATGATGACCAAATATTTGCTTGTAGTGCGTCCACTTTCTTTTTGCATTTTTTTTTTCTTCTGTCATTGAGTTAGAAAAGTTGAATTAAAAGAGTAGGGAAAAAGGAAATTGTTTTGCTATATAAGATTTAAAAAATGCAAGAAAAGGACTTTGAAACTTGGTGTTTTTTACTTGCCAAACTTGATGGTTTTTGGAGTTTGGTACTCCTTATGTGGGAATTAGTTTCACAGACCTTCTAACTAGGTGCTACTGACACTTAAGACTTGTACTCCCACTCCCACTTCTGCTTCCTAACTGTTTATACATGCTAGCATTTTTTTTTAATTTAAAAAAAAAAAAAAAATTTTGAAAGATAACAAAAAATGTATTAACAACCCGCAAAACAAGGAAAGAGTACAACGGAAAGGGCGCAACACCACACAGCCAAGGACATTGGAAAGACGAGCCTAAACAAAAGTGGCCCAACCGGAAACCATCCCTTTAACCCTACTTATGACATCCTCAACTCCCATCTTCTCATTCCAAAAAGAATGACCATTCTTAACTAGGGTTGTACACGAACCGAGTTAGCTTGGTTAGCTCGCTCGACTCAACTCAATTCGACTCGGTTCGAAACTGAGTTCGAGCCGATCAAGTTGATTTTTGAGCTTGAAAAAATTTCAAACTGAGTTCGAGCTTGCCCGAGCTCGACTCGACTCGGATCGAACCCAACTCGAATCGAACTCGGATCGAAGCAGTTCGGTGACTCGGTTACTTTGATATTGATGTTGCTCACCAAGTGTTTGATGAAATGACTCAACAAAGTGTTGGCTGATGGTAAGGAAGGTATGTATATGAAACAAATACCCCTTTTTCCTTGATTTTGATGTTGCCTACAAGGTGTTTGATGAAATACCTGTAAACAGTTGCTGTTATTTTACATACAGATACAGTAAGAAATTGAAAGCGCACTCTATGTGTTTGTGAAAATGCCGCATAGGCTCGATCTTGGCTCAAACTCGGCCTCGAAGAGGCTTAAGCTGCTGACCGAACCGAGCCGAGCTGGCCAGTCAAGCTCGAGGACCGAGCCGAGCCGATTTTGAGCTGGGGTCAACTGGTGGCCGAGCCAAGTCGAGTTGTGCCAAGCTCGACTCGATTCGACTCATGTACACCTCTATTCTTAACCCCCCAAATAGCCCAAAAAAACCCCATCAAAATCAGCCGCCACTTAGATTTCTCCAATTTGCCCACTCCCCCACCATGCCAAGCCCACATGAAATCTTCTACCGACCTTGGCATAACCCTATCCACATGAAGCAACCGAATAAAATGAACCCACACTTTATACGCATAGGAGCAATGCAAAAAAAAAATGATCTATAGATTCCACATTCTCTTCACACATTAAACACGTATTCGGCAATATTAGCGCTCTCCTTTCAAGGTTATGCACCCCACCAACCAAACAAACATTGCTACTCGTGGAGGGACTCCATAAAACTAGCAATGAAAAGATGAAGAGGCCATCGAAGAGGTTTTATCCATCTGATAGAGCTTAACCAAGTAATGCATCGAGGATTTACCAGAAGGATACCCCAACCAAACTAGCGAATCTGAGTCTGAGATGCAGGGATGGAACTTCGACAGAAAGGCCAATAACTCAGAAAATTCTTTAAACTCCACCATGTCCGACAAGTTCCTCCTACAAGGGGATCCCAAACCACTACCCCCAAGCATTGAAAAACAATTTGCAACTAAAACAAATCGGTTTGGAGCTGGCCTTTCCATTCTAGGAAATACATCTTGAAGAGCTCGATCTTCACACCATCTATCAACCCAAAAAATGAATGCGACGACCGTCACCCAAAGAAAAAGCAATCTTTTGAAACACAAGCTGCTCTGTTGAAGCTATGGCTTTCCAAATGTGAGAAGCCCTATATAGCGAAGATCTCTTCACCGACCATCCAACTCTTTGAACCCCATATTTAGAAGCAAAACTTTCCTCCATAGTCTTCCCTCGGTCGCGAACCGCCATACCCATTTTCCAAGAGCCAAATTCATATCTTCTGAACCTCTAATCCCAACCCCTCCTCTAGTCGTCTACATACTTCGGACCATTTGAGGAGATGAAACTTCCTAACATCTGAAGCCCCATTCCATAGAAAATCTCTCCTCATCCTTTCTAACCTCTCCAACACCTCCTCTGGACATTTGAACAAGGACAAAAAATAAACCGACATATAGGAAAAAGCATTTTGATTAATGTGAGGCGCCCCCCATAGAAATATATCAGCATTGCCAAGAAGCCAATTTCCTTTCAATCCTTTCTAAAACCCCGATCCCATAGGTGCTTAGCTGGCTTGCCGATACACAACGAAAGCCCTAAATATGACGATGGAAAAGACCCGATTTTGCAGCAAAAAATACCCGCCAAGCATCGCAGGTCGTCATCGCAAACATTTATCCCCAACAATTCAGATTTACCGACATTACTCTTCAATCCCGACACAGCTTCAAAGAAAACAATTAACTTTCAGAGATTATCTACTGAGCGAAGATATGCACACAGAAAAGAAGTGTATCATCAGTGCACTGAAGATGACTAATCCAAGAACCATTTGACGAAGTCTTGAACCCATTGAAAGCCCATTTTCCTCTCCCTTTCGAAGCATCCCGCTAAAAGCTTTCCCAATCACCACAAACAGATAAGGAGAAGGAGGATCCCCTTGGCTAAGGCCTCTCAAGCCTTGAAAAAACTTTTTGGCGAGCCGTTGACCATCACAGTAAAAGAAGCAGATTGAACACAAGACTTTATCCAACTTCTCCAGTTGGGGGCCACACAATCTGCCATGCATATAATCTAGTAAACTCCAGTCTACATGATCGTAAGCCTTTTCCACATCCAACTTATATAATAGACCACCCATCTTCTCCTTGTATCTTGAATCAATACATTCATGGGCTAAGAGCCCACTGTCCAAAATCTGTCTACCTACTACAAAAGCACCCTGAGAGTCAGAAACCACCTTAGCAAGAACATTTTTGAAATGAAGAGTAAGAACTTTCGCTAAAAGTTTGTAAGGGACACTTATGAGGTTGATCGGTCTAAAATCTCTTAGTTGACTTGCCCCTTCAACTTTAGGAATCATAACGATGAACGAAGCCCCAAGCTCAGTAGATAAGAGACCACATCGACAGAACTCCGCACAAAACTCCATAACATCGCCTCTAATAATATGCCAAAACTACTGGTAAAACAACATAGCAAAACCATTGGGACCAGGCGCTTTATCCCTACACATAGAACTCAAAGCCACACGATTACACGAACCTTTCTCTCTAAAAAGGCGTGTCTAAAGAAGAAACGCCAACTGCAGGAAACTGAGTGAAATCAATACCTTGTAATTCGGTCCCGCTTCCAATTCTCCCTAGAAAGAAGACCAGAAAAAATTCGAACAATCACTCCGCAAATCTGATCCTTCTTTGAAATTCTATACCTGTCCACCACAAGAGAAGAAATTACCGATGCTTCTCTGACGTTGCGCTTTGTGCAACTATATGAGAGATACATCATGTACTTCTTACAAGTTTGTTGAAACCTTAAATAATAGTTTTGTGCATGGTAAAATAAAATTTTTAAAAAAAAAACTGTTCATTTTTTCGTTTTCTTTTAGAATTACTTTTGTAAATTCAGTTAATGAATCTTCAACAAATTGACTAAATTGTACTTGTTTTTGGTGAAGTGAGTAACCTTGTTTGCATGAATTTTACAGAGACATCTGGCGGAAGATTGCTAGATTAGCCTTGTATTATTGTATCTAGCAGTAAACATTATTTGCTCCCCAACTTGAGTTTGTATTAGTCATTGATATTTAGCAAATATCCTAAGAATGCTAAACAAGCTTTTTCAAAGTGTATCTAGTCATTGATGTCAGAAATGTAACAATAATAGGTCATGTAAGGAACTGCGAGAAAGAAAAAGTTTATCGTTATGTCACTAAACCGAAAACGGAATCCACAATTGCAATAGGCTGAAATTTCAATTTCCCTCATTTGCATAGAGGTATTTTATTGATGAAGAAAAAGGATTTGGAGATAAGTGTTTGGTTGTTCTTCATTCACACCTTAACAAAAGAGAGATGCATAATCACAACAGTATCCTGAAGTCTGGGGGGGGGGGGG
>JAJHSJ010001924.1:0-44578 GCA_021015155.1 Magnolia officinalis
TGTTTTTTTCTGCCAAATGTTTAAATACCTGTATCTTATTTGCCGTTTGTCCGTTTTTGGTAATCTTAATCTTGTTGGAAAGATAATCAGATAACCTTTCTAACAAGACTAGAATCATTTCGATCGGACCCTGTTCGACGCGTCAAAAGTATATTCGTCCAGTATATAAAATCGGTTGTTTGCAATTTGACCGATGGTCTGTTTTTGATGATCTTGGATCATTGGAAACGTTGCCATGATAAGCTTTTCAATGCACTGAAATCACTTCATCAAATCAGATCCTTTTGACTAGGTTAAAGTATGGCTAGAGTTTTCTGGCTTTAGTCGCTCAGTAATGCGTAATTTGATAAACGGGACAGATTTCCTCATCATAACCCGAATTGGAGGAAACTTAAGTGTGTTAAGAAGATCATTTGACCACCATTCGGGTTGGAAAACGCTGGAGCAACATACCAGCGAGCCATGATGACACTATTCCACGACATGATGAACAAAGAGCTGGAAGTTTATGTGGATGATATGATTGCTAAGTCCCGAAGCATCGGGGGGCATTTCAAAGACCTCAGAAATTTAAGTTTCCTCCAATCCGGGTTATGATGAGGAAGATCCGGCTCGTTGGCCGTACTTTAAACTAGTCAAATGAGATTTGATTGAAGTGATTTCAATTGCACTGAAAAGCTTATCAGGTGACGTTTCCAATGATACTGAGATTATAAAAAATAGACCATCGGTCAAATTGCAAACAATCGATTTCATATATTGGACGAACGTACTTTCGGCACGTCAAACAGGCTCCGATCGAAATGATTCTAGTCTTGTTAGAAAGATTATTTTTCCAACAAGATTAAGATTACCGAAAACGGACAAACAACGAATAAAATACATGTATTTAAACATTTGACAGAAAAAACAAAAGTAATAATTACGTTTTATATATATATATATATATAAATATAATATATTATACATCAATCTAAACTACGGGCGGACAACCACAACGCTGATCAAGGTATTACGGCCGTTGGTAGTAGATTTCGGTTGTTAACGCCTATATAAGAGATCCAAGGGTTCAAGGAATACACACATACATAGATATATAGAGACGGAGAGATAGACAAGAACGGAAGGAGCGAAAAAAAAAGAGTATAAAGAGAGAAAAAAATACAGAGAGGGTCTAAGGGTTAGAGGTGGGCATCGAGTCGAATCGTACCGGATTAGGTTCAACTCGACTCGATCTGGTTTTTGCAAGTACCTGACCCAAACTCGATCCGATTCGGGACCGAGTCCAGCAGGGCTGAACCGATTCCTTGCTGGCCTGACCCGAATCGAGTCCGACTCGGTCAGGGAAACCGAGTCGGATTGAGTTGAGTCTGTTCGGTCGATTTGGACTGGGCTGAGTCAAGCTGAGCTGGAGACTCTGGTGCTAGGAAGGAAACAAGAGGGAAATCGGGAGAGAGAGGGAGAGAAAGGAGGAGAGAGGAGGGAAGGAGATGAAGTCGGCTCGGGCTGTGGTTCCACACCATGTGAGGTCGTCCGTTAAACCCGAGTTTAGCAACCCAAATTCTCCTCTCACACCGGGTAGGACCTTAAAACCAGGTCAGACCCTGTTCGCTGGTCGTGCTTCAACCAGCAAAGACGGGAAGGCTAGTATGGTTGCAGCTGTTACAACACGCCACAAAGGTTCATCTGGCGGCGCCGACTCTGGTAGGGTTAGGGTTCGGGTAGAAAAAGGGTAAATGTTTAAAAAAAAAATGTAAATCTGACTTTATACTACCCGATTCCGATCTGATCGGACCGGATCTGACTGGATCGGATCGGATCGAGTTGCTACATGACCCGAACTCGACTAGATTTGGCGTCAGATCCGAGTGGTCTACTCTACTCGATCCGACCTGACCTTGGCTTTCGGTTTGGGTCAAGATCGGATCCAACCGGTTCGGTCGAGTCAGATCCGACGAGTCGGGTCGGATCCTACCCACCTCTACTAAGGGTGAAGTTCACTTGCAGGTGTTGCCTAAGGCCTTAAAGATTTCCAACACCGACGTACTACCCGACATAGGAGATAAAAACGGCAATCAAAGAAGTCATTAAAGCTAAGAGTTTGTCTATTTTAATTTAATTCGTATTCCACTACACATTCCAATTGCATTAACTATATTCACATTTCCTTCTATCTCATTTTGCATTATTTTCCCTCTTCATTTTTCACTTTATTTCCTGCCCAGGATTTTAAATCCTACGAAGTAGTGCTAGTTGGCATTTTATTTTATTCACTGCATTTTTACTTTATTTGCCTACCCAGGTCCACTTGACACTGTGATATAATGCTATATAGCTTTTCTATTTTCGTCTACCTGGCTCTTATGAGTTACGCGAAGCACGACCAAATATAAAATGTCGAAAATCCGTTGAATCCTCAAAAATTGCAAATCTTGTGAAGTAGAGACTGCACATTGTACGACTCAAAAAGGGTGCTTAATCCTTTTTTCATCACCGAGGCCCTTACTCAGAATCTATGGTCGCAGACCAACCGTGGAAGTCACTTGAGTTAAGGAATCATGAGATTTCCCGACTCCTAAGCGATTCTATGGTTTCTAGCCGGCCGTAGATTTTAAGCTTCATTTGGCTAGTGATGACTCCGAATCAAATTCATTTTTACACCCGAGTCAATAACACACTTTGGCTACACTAACAAATCAATACCAAAGCTAAGGAAGTGAGGGCACCACCGCAGGTGCGTGAGGGTGGAGGCGTTTACAGTGAGCAAAATAATTGGTGTTGATCAGTGGGTCTCCAAGAGGCTATCCTTTTTGGCATTGTTGATGAGGCCCTAAGTAGAATATTGGAAAGGGCTAGAGAGGAAAGATTGACTGAAGGCTTTGGGTTGGCCTTAATGGACAATACTTCCATATCATGTGATGCTACTAAAGAACCGGTGCTGAATTTTTGGTGCGTCATAAGGTTTTGGGGGCTAAAGATTAATCTTTACAAAAGCAAGATGTTGGGAGGTCATGGATGATGCAAGATTGAGGTCCCTTAGTGGTGATGGGGTGCAAGTTTGGTTCATTGCCTCCACATATGAACCAAAGTAGAATATTGGAAAGGGCTAGAGAGGAAAGATTGACTGAAGGCTTTGGGTTGGCCTTAATGGACAATACTTCCATATTATGTGATTCTACTAAAGAACTGGTGCTGAATTTTTGGTGCGTCATAAGGTTTTGGGGGCTAAAGATTAATCTTTACAAAAGCAAGATGTTGGGAGGTCATGGATGATGCAAGATTGAGGTCCCTTGTAGTGGTGATGGGGTGCAAGTTTGGTTCATTGCCTCCACATATGTTGGATTACTCTTATGCGTGGGCTGCCCATCAAACTTGCTTTGGGAACCACTCATATCTAGGATGGGAAGAAGTCTACACGCTTGGAATTTGGAAAGGAAAATACTTGTCTATCTAGGAGAGGTTGATCCTCACTAAGGTGGCTATGGCAGTATGTTGATGTTCTCTTTTTCTTTTTTCTCTTTTGACGCTCGACTAGCGTTTATAGTGAGACTTGAGAAGATCTAGCGGACTTTCTCTGGCAGAGTGCCAAAACAAAGCACATTCTATTTGTTGGAAAGGTGTGTAAACCTATCGATGAAGGTGGTGTCATCCCTTTGAAAGTGTTGATCGAAGTACTCTTGGGTAAGTGGATTCAGCGTTTTGCCATAGAAAGAATGCCTTTTGGAGCTGATTTTGGTTGAAAAATACAGGAGGTGCACGGATGATAGATGCACACCTTTGTCTTGTAGATATGGAGCATTAGGTTGTTAGAAACGAATTTTATCAATGGACGCCAAGGTTCTTCAAGGGGGTGTTTCATATTAGTAATTGAAGGTCTACTAATTTTTGGTATGATGTTTGGTGTTGAGATGAAGCACTGCATGCTGTGTTCCTGATGCAGGACAATTAACCACTTTTTCTCTAAGCTCGAACTGATAGAGCGTGGCGAATCAATCCTTTATCTCATAGCCCAGGCCCCACATCCCATGGATTAGGTACTTGGATGAACCCCCCCTCGTGGGCCCCAAATCACATGGGTTCCGCCTCACACGGGCTGCCCACCCCGAGTGTGCCCCTGAATCCCACAGGCCACCCCACTCGAGCCCGGTGTGAAATTGCTCCTGTATTAATTACCCCCCGGTGAGGAGTCTCAAACACAAGATCTCCCTCTCTGATACCACTTTGATGTAGGACAATTAACCACTTGCTCTAAAAGCTTGAACTAATAGGGCATGGCGAATCAATCCCTTTATCTCATAGCCTAGGCCCCACATCCATGGGTTAGGTACATGGACGAAACCCCCTCGTGGGCCCCAAGTCACATGGGTTCCGCCTCCTCACACAAGCCCCCGCCTCACACGGGCCGCCCACCCTGAGTGTGCCCCTGAATCCCATAGGCAACCCCGCTCAAGCCCGGTGTGAAAATTCCCCTGCATTAGTTCCCTTTCCTATTTATGGCGGCTACATTTATGGATGCAAGAGTTGAGCCTATGAAAGTGTGGGATGCGATAATATGGGCCTCGACCTTTAGAAGGAACCCATCTGAAGAGGAAGAGACTGGGTTTTCTAATATGATGAGCATGCTAGCTTTGGTAGTCATTGATCAAGAGAGGGAGGACTTCCTGCTTTGGAAATGGGACCCATCTAAGGCGTATTCTATCAGATCTTTGGCCAAAACGCTCTCCTCTGGTGTACATCATTAGCTCCAACATGGTGGGTTTGGCAATCTAAACCTCCCCCAAGAACGTGATCATATTCTCACAATGTATAGGTTGTGCTACTATCGTTAATGGTTGGTGTCTATGCAATTGGAATGCGGAATCTATCAACCATCTCCTCATTTATTGCCAGCTTACACACGAGGCATGAGCCTCGGTCCTTTTGCATTTCAACATGGTGTGGGACAATGCTTAGTGCCATCCAACATCTATTCGGAACATGGGAGTATTCAACATCCTCGCAAGAAGTGTAAAATATTTTGAGAGCTATGCTTCATGATGGTTCTCTTCGTGTTTTGGAAGGAACGTAACAGTTGCAATGGAATATGTGCATTTGTCCTTGAGGTTACCAATGGAGTTGGATGCCTTGTTTGTTCTAGGGTGGAAGGGACAAGTATTGTTTGTCCTTACTCGGTAGTTCCACGCATCTCATTTGATCGGCTGTTTGGTTTTTGTGTTTTGGCCTTTGGGCTCTTTTTTTTTAATAAAACTGAAGAGAAGAAAAAGAAAAAGAAAAAGAAAACACCTTCGCCTTAGACCCATAGAGTTAGGAGCACCATAATCTAGATAGGAACATCGTTTAAAAGTTTTGCTAATAAAAGACAACAATGATCCATCGATTAAATGCACCACCATACATGCATACATCCATACATGCATGCATACATATATACATCTATCGATACATCCATCCATCCATACATGTAAGAAATAACATATGAAACCACTTAATTGCTTTTTAAATAAACATATTTTTCTTGTATTTTTAATGTTTGAAAAATATAAAAATAAATTTTGTTTGAAGAAAGGAAAATTTTGGTATCGACCAACAGTCATGAATATATAAACTTCTACATCAATCAACACTCATCAACATCTATTTTCAAAATAAACATATATTTTTTATTTTAAATAATTAAAAAATAATTGTTTTGAAAAAGGAAAACTTGTGGCCTATTGATAGATCAGCCACCACTTACGAATATATCAAATTTTCTCACTTGCAATAGAAAATTCCTGATCTTTTTCTCACCTTGGAGTTTCAGCTTGTTTCCGCTCTTGAGTTGCAATTTCGCCCACAAATCCTAGATTTGATTTCAAACACTTCAAGAGGAATAGTTTAAACAGGAAGAGATCCCCCAATTCTTTTTTACCTAACAAATATATATATATATATATATATATATATATATATATTTGTGAAAATTTCCAAATTCTCTCAAATTTCTGGGTATTTACGCAGGAAGTTTCAATATTGATGATACTATTAATGTTATCATCGATACCATGTATTTATACTAAAGGGGTTCATGTGATATCCCTCGTCATCCAAATTACTGTGCAATGTCGGCAATATTATCTATAACATTGTCAATGTGGTGTAAATTTCTTTTAAATACCTGTGATCTGTATCGTTGACTTGGTGATACAGATAATATTGCCACTGTTATTGATAATATTAGCAATATCTAGAACACCGGTTTTATCACATGATTTATCATCATATCTACACTATGTTAAAAGTCGAAATAATTTTCAGGCTTTTTTTATATATATTTTTTAAATCATGTATTTTTTCCAGCTTAGATGATGACAATGGCGATGGTGATGATTTTTCAGGTACTTCTACTTGACTAAAATATGCTTTAAATCTACAGTATGAAACTAGTACTTCACTAAATACCCCGCCGTTGAATGTTCATACTTCTGCCTATTTGATTTGTGGACTGTGTTGAGTTTTTTGGGCCAATCCATACCCATAGTGGGGTTATCTGATGGGTGGATGGACTGTTTCATATACGTGCCATGTTGGCATATGTGGAGAGGCGTGTTGGTGTGGGGGTAGGGTTTGGTTGCGGCCTGTGCATCTGCACATTAGGGTCTATCTAATGGAAAGATAGGATGTTCTACACATGTGCCGTAGACTCTAGGGCATAAGTGCCATGCTTTCAGGCATTCAAACCCTTCCATTAGTGGTCCAAAGATAGGTGGTTAAGAATAGTTCAGTAATTGTTGAGAGAAAGGCAAAAAGATTGGACAGCTAGGATACTGTATTTTGGTTGATTTTTTCTGGCACCACTCATCCAATGGGGCACATCATTAAACAGTCAGTATCAACAAAACATTTGCCCATTTGTACAGTCACAGTGCATTGAAACGTTAAGTCCCTCATAAGCTCTTTAACCCTAGCCCTTTACATATCAAACCGACTATAGGCATGATTCGTTAGGATTAAAGCATGCCTATGATAATCTTCAAAGAATCACTCTCCACACAAATAGGATCAGATCCAAACTGCCTATCATGAATCAATCCATATCCAAGAGCATAAAGTCTGCATAACCATTTGAATTTCTTATTAGTCCCCCGCCCGACACCATGCCCTGATTAGTGATTACCCCTGAAGCATTTAACTTTAAGAAACCCAATATTGGCTCAAGTCCATTTCACCACAATTATTTTTTCACCTTCACTATTTTGATAAGAACATGAAGAGAAGAAATGACCAAATAATCAATGAAGGGGCCTTCTTGACTGAAAACCATATTCTTTGACAAAACTGAGAGCCATACACAAATGCGCTGAATTTTTCTGTACATAAGATGTGTTGGTTCGCAAACCTACCAAGGTTCCTCTCTTTCCATATTTCCAAACATACTGGGATGATATCAATCATCCACTCTTCTGAGAGGAAGGGAAGGCTGCTGCAAACCAATCTCTTCGTTATGATCAGGGGAGGAATTTTCACCAACATGCACATTAAAGGGAGATGAATAGTAGCTCCAGATTTAGATGGGCCAACTCCCTTTAAGAAACATGCGATGCCAATAGTTCCTGGTGCTGATTGGAAAATGACAACTTGAAACAATATGAATTCCCAAACGCTGAATATGCAGATCCACATACACTCTTTCTTCATCATTGCTCTCCAAAAAAGCAAAAAAAGACGAAGAAAAAAGAACTTGAAATTTTGAGATGTAATACCTTATGCCACACCATTTGGTGTCTTCTACTGTTGAGAATGAGCACAAAGAATGTCCCATGCAGACTACAACAATTATGCCATTCGATTCAGGCTTCCAACGAACTTATCTGGCTGATTTAAAATACAAATTCCTCATCTTTCCAAGTCTTGGACTTTGATCATTTGCATATGAATCTCTTGGATGTCTTGTGATGCAGGACGCATGCATGTGGTTAAATGGTGAAGTGAGTTCAATCAGCAAATTAAATAAAATAATCAAAATAAAAATAACGCCAAAATCATCAAATATCTCAAGAATCCAACATTACGTCATGTGTGATCATTGAATACTAGAAATTATGATCTAATGGATGTGAGAACACCCAAATAGCATATGAATAAGCCTATTTCAAATGGGATGAACTATTATTACCAACCTCCTAATAAATCAAGAGTTTCTGGCTAGGCAGATGGCTGGACTCTCAATTAAGGAGAGTGAGGAGACTCTTTTCTCTGGAAAAGGGAAGAAGCCTCAATGTCAATCATAAGAAGAAGCAGCAGCAGCAAGGCCGCCCCTCACCTCCTCCATGAGGATGATCCACTGGATTCATTGCAACACCACGAAGGCACGAACAATGGGGTGCCTACCTAACAAGAGGTATATGATAGATCTTTATTTTTAGATAGTGAATGGAGTTCTTCCATTCTATCCTATTCATTGGTACTGGTCATTGATACTGGAAAAATCGGCTCATTTGCTCTAGCTCATGATCTGAACGAGTTCTACAGTTTGTTCAATTAGAATGTAGGCTAACCTAGAGTTCAATGAATTTTGGGAAAAGGTGAAATTATGGTTTAGATGGTTCAATCGGCTTAGGGATTTTGGGGCTTGGCCTTTACTCGAGGGGAATTAGGGATTTGAGTGGTTGGAGGATTTGGGTTTTAGGTTAATTAAGGAAATTGGGATTCTACGGTTTGGAAGATTTGGGAAAATTGGGTAGTAGGGAATCTAGGGTTGGGGTTTTTAAAAAGGATTTAGGGGTTTTGATGTGGGGTAAGAAATCATCCAAAAGGAAAATGGTTGGACCATACGACCGCCTAGGGGCTCGCATGTGTGGCTGTACGGTCATACGTGTGGGTCGTTGGCTATGGTTTTAGGGTCGTCAATGGTTGGGTTCGGTTAGGTTGAAGTTGGATAATGAAAAGTTGAAGAAAAAATGATTTGGATGGTTTTGAATGAGAAGGGAAGAAGAAAGATGAAGTTTTGAGAAAATACCTCTTTTGGATAGAAAGGAAGATAATAGATGAAAAACCTTGCAAGTCACACATGCGTTGAATGGGGAATGGAATCACGACACACCCAAGCTCCAAATCACATGAAGAAGAGAAAACACAAAGTTCTTTTTTCAAAATAAAGGCATTAAGGCTCCCCCCACCTTTTTTTTTTTTTTTTTTTCCTTCTCTTTTACAGTATCGGAAAGAGACTTCTACAAAAAACCTCTCTCAAGAAAGAATTCTCATAAAAAACTATCTAAGGTAAAACATAAAATAGTCTAAAAATAATAAAATAAATGACAAAAACTACTCAAAACAACTATTCGTGGCCAATGGGGTGGTCCACGATCAAGATTGATCCAACGGTCCATCGTGCGCGATCCAACGGCCTGATCGATGCATGCACTCAATCCAATGCCCATACTCTTAAAAAATGCAGCCCACGTGCATTTTCCTAGTGTAGGGTTTTCAAAGATGCATCAAATACATGTGGGGTCTTCAAAATGTCCACTTGGCCTACTCGGGCCCACGTAGTGGTCATCTATCAAGAGGGAAACTGGTGATAATCTCTTCCTCCTCTGGTAGACACTAAATGGTGCTATGATGTCCTCATCGTCTTGTTTAGCATACTCAAACAACGGAACATCCCCCATGAACAATCCTACGACATGTGGATATTGCCATTTCCTTTTAATCAGACACATTTGTTACAAAACAACCCCGCCAATTCCCTCAATTTTCTCTATACTCGAGAAGAGCCCGCTGATACCACTAAGGAAGACTGAATAGATAAAGAATTTTTAGTCTTCATAAAATGGGCCCATAAACTATAATTGGTAACTGGTATATAAGTTCCATAACATTTTTAGTCGAAAAGTATTCCCCACATCTGCTAGTCTTTGAATACCTAGAGCATCTTCTGCTGATGGCTTGCAAATGTGATCCCATCCTGCCCAATGGAATTTCCATCCAAATTCATTCTCACCCTAATAATCGCAAATATGTTTTCAATGGATGAAAGAATCCCTATCGGAACAGTAAAAGCAGATAGTATGTCGGCAAACTACATGGAACATGCTTTAGCAGAATAATGTTACTACTGAAAGAGAGGCTTGCTTTTCCATCCTTGAACACGTTTAATCACTCTTATCAACCAGCCCCGAAAATAATTCATTTTTCAGCCACTTGTCTATAGAGTCATATCCTGATACTTGATCAGCCGCTTCTTCCTAGTAAAACCTTTCTATAACACTTCCACAGGCTGATGAGGCTTTGTTGGATAAAACATAGCAACTTGTGTCTTTATTTACAAGCTGGCCAGAAACAGATTCATAAGAGTCCAGATGATCCATAATCACACTCAAGAAACTCTCAGACCCATTTGAATGATAGTATCATCTGCGAAGAGCAAAGGAGAGATTGGAGTACAGTTCCTGCTAACCCTGAAATACTGATTTACTTCCATTTTCAAACAAAAAGATGGTAATCCCCTCTCAGAACTTTTTCAGCAACAATAAATAAAGCTGGGGAAAGAGGATTTACCATGTCTGAACCCTATTGAAGATTTAAGATAACCATATATCTTCCTTTGAGAAACACTCCTTGTTTAGGAGTGTTGGTGTTATGAGCATGTAGCCCTGCTCATGACACCAACAAGGAGAAATGATCTTAGGGAGGATAAAACCAAGTATAATAGCAAACACCTTTGTGATGATTTATACACAATTGCTGAGACTTATGGGCCTGGAACCCGAGAATGTAGAGGGAGATGCCAATATAACTGAAGTTCATCCTTCCAAAATAACCAAATTCTAGTGACCGACCTCCCTTCACTGCGCTAAGCAAACATGCCTACCATTCTTTAATAACTTCTATTCATGTTGGAAAACATTCACCATGGGCTCTGTCACCGCAACAAATTTGTATTGGCTGATCAACATTTTCAGTCTATGAAGAGATGAGGAATTACCAATTCCTCGAATATTCTAGCACATGCCTGCAATCGTGATAATGGATGGGGTTTTGATGAATCTGCAACTCTTCTGGATCTTGTTTGAGTGATTATACTCAAAGTACCTCTCCCTCTTGTCAATGATGATACGATTTGAGCTATTGAGGGATCGTCTTCCTCTTTGTTCATTGTGTCCTGATTATTAAATGAATTCAGTCCTTTATTGACAACCGCATTCAACAATTCATGCAAGACTTTCAACTGATTAACTGATCTATGCTGCAATGACTATGAGAATTGCCGCTAGTCAGGTAACAGATCCTCACGTGTAATGCTCTTTCCTCCTAGATAGACCATCAGCAGGTCTGGGTTGATGTTTCGTCCAGAGAAGACCTCTAGATTTGTCCTATTCTTCATCATCAGAATGGTGAGCTTCAAATGAATCTCTATTTTCATTACAATTAACAATAGTCTTTGGTAAATCAACTAATGCTGTTCTCCAACAATGCAATTTGCCAATTTCCTTCTCCAATCAATTACCACCCAAAGCACCCCCAATCTCAGCATTACTTTGAGATGCCCGAGGACCAAGTTTTAACCTCATTTCATTCAATTGACAATCCTGAGCCTCCTCATGAACAAGGGCTTGATCACGATCCTTTACAATTTCCTCACTGGCTTCCAAAGTCTTCTCCTTCAAAGCATCATCCTGACCATGCTGAATGATCTCATTTCCATGTTGCATTTGCCCCTTTTGATAAAAAATTCAACTGCCCATTGTCTTGTCGTTATCTGATTCCCATGCACACCCTTTGAGTTCTGCTTTGTTGTTGTTGTTTTTACCCTCAGCCGTCGACTTATTTCTTTCCTCAAATATACACTTCTGAACAGCATGTCTTCTGAATTCCGCATCGAGTGCAGAACATGTGGATGAAAATATAAAGGAACTTAAACTGTTGAGATCTTGGCTCCTTCTAGAGCTTTCTTCTCCAAATTAATCTCCACACAAGCCCTTGCCATGTCATTTTTTATGCTATCAGAGCAGATTGATCGATTTTCAACTCTCTTCCTAATGCACCAGTTTCTGTACTCATTCTCACAAAATAATGTTTTATGCCACAAGTTTCCATAACTAAATGATTCTGTTTTATAAGGATCCTGGGTGATCTCAAGGGGATCCCAAAGGATTTGTCGCCTAGTGTATGGATGGATGGATGCGTGCCAACGTCCCCAAACCTTTTGAATGACACGCGTTATGCCCAATCATTGACCGGGACGGTTCATTCAATAGTACCATTGGGAGCAAGCCATGGTGCAAGAATCACTCTGATCGATGATCCCAACCCTTTGAATGGGGGCCAATTTATTACAATTGTCCATTGTTTATTAGCCATAGATCACATGGCGAAAATCATCAAACCAAAGTGCTACTTTGGAATCATCGCAATACAACGTGGGATCTATCAAATAGATGTTTCAAGATGATGATTGGACCTATTTTGTTTATCCGCTCAATCTTTACTGTCCATTTCCATGCCATTGGTCAAATGTTTAGGATTTCAACAGGGACAAAAGATGTTTAGGATCATTCTATTGGCGTGATTTTTGCACTATGGTTTGCTCTTAATTTTATGAATGAATGAACAGTTCAATTGGACGATATGTCACCCCTGTTTCATTTAAAAGCTATGGGGACATTGCTAACTTCCTAATGAAGGTGTGGCCATTAGCGAAATCACATACATATATACATATAAATACACTCACAAATATACATACATACATACACACATACACACATACAGGGTTTTGTTAACTTCCCTGTGTTTACGGGGACATTAGCAACATCCTCAAACCTTTTAAACGGCACACGGGGTGACCTATAGTCAATCTGAATAATTTATTCATTCATATAACTAGGAGCAAGCCATGGTGCAAGACTCATGTAGATCGGATGATCCTAACCCTTTGAATGGGGCCATTTTTTTACAACCGACCATTGTTTACGAGCCATAAATCACATGGGCCAATTTGTTACAACGACTGTTGTTTACGAGCCATAAATCACATTGTTAGAATGGTCAAATCAAAGTTTCACTTTAGAATCATAAGAAATACAAAATGAGATCTATTAACTAGATGTTTCAAGATGATGATTGGACCTATTTTGTTTCTCTAGTCAATCTTTACTTCCATTTTCATGCTATTGATCGAAAACTTAGGATCACCCAATTGGCATGATTTTTCCACCATGGCTTGCTACTAGCTGTATGAATGCATGAATGGTTAGGATTGACAATAAGTCACACTGTGTGCCATTTAAAAGGTTTGGGGACATTGCTAACATCCCCATGTAGGTGGGGACGTTAACAAAACCCATATATATGTATGTATTATATAATGATTTTGATTGAAAGCTCAAAATGAAAACACAACGAGAAAACAAAAGGGGTGATGAGAAATCATCCCAAAAGCATCCTTACATAATGAGTGTCATCACTCCCCCAAAATACTCAAAATCTATTCCCAATTACATCCCTTGAAAATGAGAATTCCCAGAAGCCCATAGAATCATTCTTCTTTTTCCCCTTTTGAGTGTCTTGAGTGGACCACCATACAAGCAGTTGAATGAATTATGCGTCCAAAAAGCAGGCCCCACACATGCCAAACCTAGATTGTGTATCAATCATGCTCCACTGTAGAGGATCTGGTCAGGTGTGGTTGGGTCAAGGGAGGGCCCAAACTGAACCATTTAAGAATTAGGTCAGAATTTTGGACCCACACCCAACCCATTAAAATTTTGCTTCGGTCTCATCCAAGTAAAAAATAGCCGACTCACTAATTTAATTGTCGGGTCTGGGATCTGACCTAGTTATCACATGGATTGGGCGGAGGATCGGGTATAAAAATTACAATTAAGCTTTCACATGATTAATGTTCCAAACCATCCAATTAGTTTTGATTGTAAAAAATTAAAATAGCCACTTGTCCAAATTCAATAGGCAAAATTAGATGGTTAGTGTTGATGCAGCTACAAAACCCTACCTAAGTGCTAGAGCCTCTTCTACTCTAATTTTGGTGTTGTCACTAACCAATTTAGTTTGTTTCAAGGATGACTATAACTCTTATTTACTTCTCCAGAAATTAAGAGAATGAGTGTCTCAATTCTTGGAGAATAGTCCAATTTGGCTTACGAACAAAAAGTCTTGGTGTGAGGACCTTGGTGATGGAGTAGGAAGGGGCTTGGCACCCTACTCCACTTGGGAGAACACATTCTCTACCACGGGGGTGTGAGATTTCCTGACTTGGAATTTCAACAAATAGGAAATTGGCCTGAAGTAAAAGAAAAGAACAACAAAATTGGAAATCTGGTAAGAGGATGGAGAAGAGAGAAGGGAGGAATGGGGAATACGGTGGAGGTCGAAACTTGAAACATCTTTCTCCATTCCCTAGAATGCCTTGATCTTTGAATTGAGCTTGGAATTGGTCTTATTCTCCTTGGTAGAATCCTCAAAGCTTGTCAAGAGGAGGGTATTGCCTAACTTGAACTTCTAGGAGGAATGAGAAAGGAAGAAGAACCGGAGAACACTTCTCCTTCCAAAGGTTTCCGGAGGCTTGGCTCACCGCTCTGAGTACAGCCGTACTCTTTTGCCTTAAGGGAGAAGAGCTTCCCAAGTTCTTGACTTTGACTCAAATTCTCCTTCTCCATTAGAGTTGCAGAAGTATGAAGATTTGGACCTAGGCGGGACTATGGGGACTTGGAATATTGGAGAGGCAAGACCCCTTTCATAGAGAAATAGGCCTCTATTTATAGAGAAGGTGAGTGGCAGATTTGCAATTTGAGCGGCGGCTGGTGTTTTGAAATGTAGTGGGTTATTGGATGGGTGAAAAGTGGCATCATCTCGGTTGCAATTGGGTGGTTAGAGGGTAGTTTTGTAAAAAGATGATAGGTTGGGGTGAAACTAAGGCTCCTAGACGTATTTTGATAAATGAAGGGTCAAAGAGTCGAAAGGAATTTGGAAATTGCATTTTGGATTTCCATGCAAGAGCAGTGGTCATTTCACAAATTGTTTCCTACACACACTCCGGCCTGCAGCTTTTGGTTTTTCAATTGGATCTTGGTGCTTAAGTGTTAGATTTGGGTGTTTTATAGTTTAGTGGAAAGTTAACTTAATGTGCTTAGGTTGGGTATGGATGAAATTCTGCAAATTGGAGATTCAGATGGATGCAAGACTCTCCTCAACAATGGTTGAGTTAATTAGCTTAAGCACTTGCATTGCGTGCGGTGTCTACAATTATAGGCAATTAGTATAATTTTTGGTATATTATCCATTGACAGTGGACCTCACAATTTGCACGGTCTAGATTGTCACAAGTAGTGGATGAGTAACTATGTTTAGAAAAAAAATGTGGTGAACCATTGCTTAGTCTGGAGCCCAAAAGAAAACTAAAGACATGCATTCTTAATCAACTTTTTTTTTTGGGGGGTCCTAGTTGGGTCCAGTTTAGTACCCTTTCAAAAAAATGGGTCTGGGTTGGGTCGGGTCGGGTTGGGTTGATTTTGAGAGGATGGAGACCCAACCCATTTAGTAATTTGGGTTGAAGTTTTGGATCCAAACCCACCCCATGGCTCTAAATTTTGGAGCCAGACCCGTCAGTTGTTGGGTTGCATCCAGTGACCATTGGGTTGACCTGACCCATTTACACCCCGACATGATGAATATGCCTTGATCCAAAGATTAGGTTAGTCCCCTCAACAAATGGGTTACGCAGGCACAAAACTATGGACCCATAGACAAGGAATTTGGACCCTTGATCATTTTCCCCTGATCAACATCATTATCCTGTGCGATTTTCAAGACATTCTCTCATGTGCAACACGTGCATTTTATTAGTATCCTCAATCGTAAATATGTGGTACGGGATATCGTGTGTTATACATTATACATATATCTGCATAACACCAGTTTTTAGTATCATTAGGTAATGTGTCATTCCATTAGTCATCTCATCCATGGTCGTTTTAATGTTTGCAGACTTGGTTGCAATAGCAGAGAGGATGGCTTCTGTGAAACACAAGATACTGGTTTTATCTGGTAAGGGCGGGGTTGGCAAGAGCACATTCTCAGCCCAACTCTCTTTTGCGTTAGCTGGAATGGATTACCAGGTTGGCCTTCTCGACATTGACATCTGTGGACCCAGCATTCCAAAGATGCTTGGTCTAGAAGGCCAAGATATTCACCAAAGTAATCTTGGGTGGTCACCTGTCTACGTCGAGTCCAACCTTGGAGTTATGTCCATTGGGTTCATGCTTCCGGACCCAGATGAAGCTGTCATTTGGAGGGGGCCTCGCAAGAATGGAATCATCAAGCAGTTCTTAAAGGACGTGTACTGGGGCGAGCTCGACTACCTTGTGGTTGATGCACCCCCTGGGACGTCTGATGAGCACATATCCATAGTCCAGTTTCTACAGGCCACCGGCATCGACGGTGCGATCATTGTTACCACCCCACAGCAAGTGTCTCTGATTGATGTGCGCAAGGAGGTCAATTTTTGCAAAAAGGTTGGAATTCCAGTTTTGGGTGTTGTCGAGAACATGAGTGGGTTGCGGCTGCCCATTGCTGATTTCAAGTTCATGAAGGTGACGGAGACTGGAGATGAAACTGATGCTACGGAGTGGGCCTTGAACTATATAAAAGCCAATGCGCCGGAGCTGCTCTCTGTGGTCGCTTGTAGCGAAGTGTTTGATAGTAGTGGAGGTGGGGCCATGAAGATGTGTATGGACATGTGCGTCCCATTTCTTGGCAAGGTGCCGATGGACCCGCAGCTGGGCAAGGCAGCAGAGGAAGGTAGGTCGTGCTTTGTCGACCAGAAATGCAGTGCTAGCGCGCCTGCTCTACGGAGAATCGTAGAGAAACTGGCAACTGCTCAACAGTCTCAAGAACCTCAATAGATGCATATGCAATTCGATCACCTTCCTACAGAACAAGTGAGTTCATTTCCTTTGTTTTTGTAATATACACCCCTTTATTTGTTCACAAGTTCGTTTTAATTTTATTGCTTGTATACAGATGATAAATGTGTAAGCTCTTTTATGACTTTGATACCTCTCTAAATCTTATCCTCACGGATAATGTTACTATGGACAACTCCCCCATGGATTCAGTGTGCCAACACTTACAACATACAGGTTTTTCATGGACACGGATTGGGTACAACCCCTGCCGATCTCCAGCTACGAACAGATGGTGATCTGAGGGGCCACCATGATGTATCGGTTTTATCCGCACCATCCATCCATTTTTCCATATCATTTTAGGCCATGAGCCCAAAAATGAGGCAGATATAAGGCTCAATTGAAGCACACTGGGGATTAAACAAACCACATTGAAAACTTCTTGAGGGCCACAGAAGTTTTGGATCAAGCTGATATTTGTTTTTTTCCCCCTTCATCCAGGTCTATGTGACATTATGAATTGACCTTATTAACAGGTCGGATGGCAATTAACCATGACGGTGGGCCCTAGGAAATGTTTCAACAGTCAACCTGCTGCTTCCTGTGGTGTGGTCCACTTGAGCCTTGGATCTGCCTCATTTTTTGGGCTCATACCTTACAATGATATGGAAAAATGTATGGACGGTGTGGATAAAACCGATACATTATGGTGGCCCCTCAGAGCCCTCGTCCATTCCTAGCTAGAGATGGGCGGGGTAGTACCCCATCTGGGTCTGTTTTTCATCAGGTGAGCTTCATGATGGATAGTCAAGGGTTCGAGGAGTATCCATAGGTGGTGAAATCCCACTACGGCATGAGTGTGTGGGGGTGTGCGTGTGTAAAAAAAAGGGGGAGGGGGGGGGGGCGCTTAGGTATGTTGACTGTGCACTGTCGATTATCTTCTTCAAACTGCCCATTGTTTTGTACGTGTGGTCCACCTGATGGGTGGAACTGCATCTGGGTCAAGGCCTAATGAACAGCTGCGATCTCCATGGGGTGCTTTTGCTTGGCAGCAGTAGATGGGCACATGCAAATTGCAATTAGCATATATGGTTGCACTAAAAAAATTCGAATGCCAACCAGAGGAATTCTGATTTCGGCCGTGGGACTGGAGTGCTGATCATGGTGCCACTGATTGGATTTGAGTTCTTGGTGTCTGATCATACAAAGAGAAGATTTACAGCTTGTTCAAGTGACTCCTGGGGCTAGATTGCTGATCCGATATTACCCCCCAAACTGGATGGACCATGCCCGCAAACTCATTGTGGAACTATGTTAACTGAAAAGGATCAAAGGTTGGATGGTTAGGATCTTCCAATCTGGAGAATTTTGGGTCATGTTCCTTCATGGTGAGGGCCGTCAGATGAATAACCTGTATCAGTGATTAACCATGGCCCCCACTTGTACATCATTAAGAACCCCACCCAAAGGGAGAGAAATCCTTATCAGTGTGAGCTTTTGCTCAACCCTCCAGGCATATATTGTCGATCGCTGCCATGAACCAACTGGATGGGTCCAACAGTGACTGGGACCATATTTATGTGGTGGGCCACCTCATCTACGTGCAATAGCCTAAAATAAGGAGGAAATGGACAAATCTTCTTTTGCCTGTTGAATGTAAAAGGTTCCATTTTCTTTTACCCGTTGAATGTGAAAGGTTGCCAAGCCATGGACGCCGATTGCCTTCAATACCCCTACGGCTACCAGTGAGCTAGGTAGGCCCTACCGTGCCATTCATCCATTTTTCCAGCTCATGGTAGGGCACGAGCCCCAAAATGAGGCAGATCCAAAACTCTATAAGTGGTCCATATGACAGGAAAAGGTGGGGAGGGAAATGGCTTGAGTCGAAAACCCCCGGGCTCCATAATACTAATATGCCACTGGGATGAATTGAAAACACAAAAATGTTAGCCTGATCCAAAACTTGTGGCCCCACGAATGTTTCAATGACGATCGTTCAATCCCCACTGTTTCCTGTCATGTGACCCACTTGGTGGGTCTTAAGATTCGTGGCTACACATTTGAGGTAACATTGATCCAAAACAAGCACCACTTAGGTGGTGCCTTTGTTATCTCTGACCCATCAAGCATTAGTGGACACACCTACGTTTAATGCAGATTTTAGTTTTATATCCAGCAAAATAAAACTAAGAGAGGAAAAAAAAAAAAAAAACTAAGAGAGAAGAAATAAAACACATGCTCAATGCAACAGAAGGCTTTTACTTCTTGATAGAGGTGGAAATAAAAAAAAAAAAAATTCAAAAAAAAAAAAAAAAAAAAAAAAAACCTCATAGTACAACGTAAATGCGCACACACCATGGTTCTAAGACTCATCCAAGACGGACCCTTTTTTTTTTTTTAATGAAAAAAATAAAAAAACACAAGCGCACACACCCCCACACAGTAGTGGGGGTTTCACCACCTATTGGTACTCAAAACCCTTGACCAGGTGTTGAAACTCCTTAGAGTCTACCACAGGAGCAAGAGTAAGGACCCTCGTCTGAGACAAACCTGACTCAGACTAATGGACTCAGACTCTTTGACACACGGAGCACCCCTCAGGACTTAGGTGAGTCACGGCTCGACTCGGGGACGAACAAGTGGGTCTGAGCATGTCTTTTAACCATGGCATGTATGGAAGCGGATTGGTTGGTGTACCACACACCACTATCCTCGGTGGTGTGTTGACATCACCAAGTTTTGTGGGGTTGCAGAAGTTGGTGGGCGGATCTCTGGAGAGGATGAGAGATTGACTCTCTTCTTTCCATTGATTGTCTTGCTCGAGCTTTTGTTAAGGGGTAAAAAAGTATAATACTTGACCATAGTTGTCAATTATTACAATTTTACTGTCGGTTAGACATTATAGAAATGCTTAAAATTGAGAACCCGAAAATACTTAACTCTAAGATAACTCGTGAGTTTACGTTCCAGAAATTTCAAATAAGGAACTGCGGTTATAAAGAGAAAAGGTATTAGGCACCTACTTTGTCCGTACAGATGTACAGTCTTTACTTTACAAGATCTAACTAATTTATGAAGAATAATGTTAGTTCTCACGTGCAGAAAATATAATGCGATACAATGATACTAGTGATTGATTGATTCTAATTTTTTATGGGCATGATCCGACTATATCGACAAGCTGTAGAGCTTACGTTTGTAACGATCAAATGTAGGGTGCAAATTATATATGTATAATATGATTGATGTTGTATTGATGCTTATGATAAATTGATGGCCAACCGACTAAGGTTTTTAGTGGACCTACTGCGATTGTATCAGTAGACCTCAGAGCATACACCCGCCAGTCAGATACAAGAAAACGATGGAATGTAATGTATATGCTAAAACGACGGCTAACTGACTAAGGTTTTTGGTAGGCAAGATTCGATTATATCAGCAAGCCTTAGAGTATACACCCACCAGTTAGATGCGAGAAGACGATGAAAATGCACTATGATACTGATTATATAAGGAGCAATGGGGTTGATAAGGAAATGAATATTGTACGATGCTAATGCTCAAGTTTTTTTATATTATGAAATTGATAGAAGCTTGAACGGTTGGATGAACAGTATTATTGCAAGGCTAAATTAAATGACTCATATTTGAACTTGGGCGGCTCAGGAGGCTTAGACTCTGGCTACGCTAGGTTAGACTAGGTTTGGGCTCTCTCTCTCTCACTCTCACTCTAACTCTCCTTGGTGAAGGGATGGATGAGGCTAAGGTTAAGGCTAAGGGATTTCTGAAAATGGGAGTGGGTTAAAATGAGAGTGGATGCTTGAAATGAGGAGGGGAGAGAGTTATTTGTAGTCTCACAACCCGGTTTTCTAATAATTTCTGGTGATCCTAGGGGTAAGAAGTGGTTGAAGGGTTGTGATTGGATATTGCCACATGGCATTATCTCATGAGTTGGATGAGGTGATGTCAGAGCAGAGCCTACTACCTCAGGTATTCAAAGAAATGGTATTGGAATATATAAACTAAAAAAGGATAGATTGAAAATACGACGTTGGCTTTGAAATTGAAATAGAATAAAATAAACCTAAAAATTAAAAGAAATAGCAGTAATAAAGAGTTAGAGTCTCTTTCCAAACTCTCTTTTGACTCTCCCCCTGTCCGATCTCTCTTGCCAGACTCCTCTTAATTGTGAGTTCAGGTCCCTTTTATAGGCATTTGGAGAGAGACACATAAGGTTGGATGGTAAGATTCGGTCGTTCCGAGCCTAAGCTTGGTATTAATGCCCGGGTTAGCAAACCAAACCACCGCTGAAGAGACATGAGCAATGGAGCCCAAGACGAAAACAGTGCCAGCACATTGAATGCAAAAGAGCTGGGAATTGAATGCGTACCATTGAAACCTCCCTTATCTTTTTCCATTTTCTTTGTTTTTTATGTTTTTCGACCATGTGTTGAAACTCTTGGGAGTCTACCATCCGAGTAAGAGCAAGGACCTGCGTTGAAACCTTCCTAAGGCCGCAATAAGTTTTATATATACATTCTCTTTATCAGGTCTTTCTTACCTTAAGAACAGATTGGATGGATAATAAACATTGTGGTGGGCCCAACGGATGTTTTAACGATGGGAATCATTGTCCCCAGTGATATTTGTCGTGTGTCCACTTAAAATTTGGATACGACTCATTTTCTGAATCATGCTTTGAAATGATCTTGCCAAATGGATGAACGGTGTGGATATCGAAAATACATCATTGTGGGGCCATGTAGCTTCATTCTACTTTCTACCGTTCATACATTTTGGCTCTCGAGTACGTTACCCCCTCGCCTTCACCCACCATGTACACACACCACCGAAGTCAGTGGTGTGTTTTACACCAGCTAATCCGCTTCTAGCCCACACAATGAAAGTAAACACCTTTAACTTCAGTTAAGAGGTTCTTAAATGATTGTGGATGAAAATTTTAAAAATTCAACGCTTGGATTGAGAATACGGCAGATTTATTGTATTTGTAGTGGTTGGATGTAGCATCCAGCAATCGTATTTTTAGTGGGCACATGTTTTATTAAATAACTAGTAGTGGAAATTTTAATGGAAAATTTATTTAGAATTTCAAATAATTCAGTTCATACTTTTATCTCAAATTTTAAAATTATTTAGTAAATTATAATACATAAATTTAAGTAATGTATTTTCAACCAGATTTTTCCAATAATATCATGAGAAAAAGTCAAAATCTGCAAATATATTGAGAAATTTTAGAGCAGGAAATTGCCAATAAAGAAATTTGTCACTAGAGCCTGGCATTGAGTTGAGTGAGATAAAGTTAGGGCTGACTTGACTCGATCCATTTTTGAAATAGGCTTGACCCGAACTCGATCCGACTTGATACCGAGTCCAACATGCCTGACGATTATATATATATATATATATATATATATATACACACACACACACACACACTCAAATCCGAGTCGAGTTTATCTGGATTGAGTTTCGGGTCGAGTCAGGTCGAGTTACTAGGTAACTCGAACTTGACTCGGTTTGAGTTCGGATTGGGCGAAGCCTACTCGGTTCGGACTGGCTCACACATTCAGTTCGGGTCGAGTCGGATCTGAACGAGTCGGACGAGTTGAGTTAGCCGAATCTGTCCCCACTTCTATTTGTCACTATGCCTATGCCTAATCGGAGTCCCTGTAAGTAGAAGCTTTGTGAGGACCATCATGATATCCATGAGAGATCTACACCGTCCATCGGTTCCTCCACCTTAGTCAAGTAATGAACTCAAAAATAAGGCAGATCCAACACTTAAGTGGGGCACATTATAAGGAACAGTGTGGATGGAAACACCCACAGCCGAAATCATTACGAGGCCCACCGTGATGTTTATATGCCATCCAAACCGTTCATCAGATTATTCCTGACCAGGATGAAGTGAAAGCACAGATAGTAGCCTGATGCAAAACTCCTGTGGGCCCAAAAAGGTTTCAATCGAGTGCCGCACTTACTTTTGGATCTGCGTCATTTTCCGCTCAGGTCCACACATGAGCTGGCGAAATCGATGGACGGACTGGATGTCACACGGCCATCAGTTGGCCTTACAAGGGAGGGGGCTATTCGCACACCGGGTATCATAGGACGAGATTTGATCACCTACAGCCGGCTACATGTAAGCTTAGCATGCAACCCCATATTTCCTGCCAACTCATATATGGCATTCAAGCCGTGAAAATTGTGGGCCCCACCATGAAGATCACCTAACAACAAAAATAAGGGGCCTAACTTTAGCACGGGTAAGATGCATATATGCATGTCACATGTTTGCAGGAAAATCTGGAGCCGTCTATAACTATAGGCATCTGATCCATCTGTTTTTCCATATCATTTTAGGGAGTTATTCCAAAAATGAAGTAGATCGAATTATCAGGTAGACCATACCATAAGAAACAATGGTGATTGACTGCTAGTAGGACACGAAAGTTTGGATCAAGCTGATATTTGTTATTTCCCTTCATCCAGGCTAGACCATGCCATAAGAAACATTAAGTCGTGTCCCGAGAAGTTTCTAATGATAGGATGGTCAAACACTACTGTAGCTGTAGTCCAGCTTGGCTTGGCTCAGTTCACTCTTTGAGTTTGAGTAGCTAGTTCTATGCCGTTCAGTCAATACATCGGGTCAACTTGAGCGGAGTTCAAGCTAAGTTCAAGCTCGAGCTTTCAATTTAAGTTTGAGTTCAAACTTTCAAGTTGAGTATTTTTATTTTATTTTTTCTAAATTTCATATGGGTGTGTCCTTTTTATATTATGTATAATATAATATATAATATACGAATTAAGTTATATATATAATATTATATAATTAAGTTATAACTCAAGCTGAATCGAGTCAAGTTTATGCTGAGCTTTGAGCCTACTCAACTCGAACTCGGGCTAGCTCGAGCTTAACTCGAAATCCTTTTGAGCTCAAAAAATTACTTCCGCTCGCCCCAAACCCATCTTCGAGAACTTCGAGTCGAGCCAAGTCGAGCTTATTTGAGCCAAATTGAACAAGTTAACCGAGCTAGATTGGTTCACGTTCAACTCTAGTCACAACTATTTCTCATGGTATGGTCCACTTGATAATTGTATCTGCTTCATTTTTAGCATAATGCCCTAAAATGATCTTGAAAAATGGATGGACGGCATGGATACATAATACATGCATAAAGGTGGGGGCCATGGTAACCACGTTGTAAGGGCCCACACCGTCTTGGGTGAGGCCTTGGTCTCACCTAATCACCTCTCATATGAGAGTGCATGAAGTAGGTCCCATTGTCAAGACGATCGAGTGAATATTTCAACGTGGTTGATTTAGTGGGCACGACATCTATGTTGGTCCAATGTGAATTGTTGGCAAGTTTGCCTTAAGCCCTCCATTATTGTAGTACAAAGGTGGTCCACTTGATGTGAGTGAACAAGCTTGGTTTTGTGTATTATTGTAGTGCAAAGGTGGTCCACTTGATGTGAGTGAACAAGCTTGGTTTTGTGTATTATTGTAGTACAAAGGTGGTCCACTTGATGTGAGTGAACAAGCTTGGTTTTGTGCATCATGTCATCTTCATGGTGGGGCATAAGATAAAATCCTATCCTATTGCAATTTGGGATGTGTTATAAAAAAGGTAAATAATGTGGAGGTAGGTTATCATGGCAATTTGGCTGTATAAAAGTTTGAAAATGTTGGAACCCACTTGTTTCATGAATTATGATATGATGCAGAGGAAATGTGTAATGATTATAGATTATTTCATTTGTATACGACATTTTCATTTGATGGCCAATTCTCATATTTAATTTATTAGTTGTGAAATCATAATGATAATATTTTAAAATTATTTTAATGTCAAATCATTACCAAAATACATTGATGTTATATTTATATTAATTTTATAATAATTACATAATAAATACAACTATTATAAATTTAAGTACTTGTCTCCCGAAGACATTTGCATTTGACAATAAAAATTTTTAAAAAAAAAATCACCACTTAATTTATTCATTATAAAATCTTAATGATGACACATTTTTATCTAATAGTGATATCAGCAAAATAGAGAGGCCCAAGCTATATTTGCTTTACAATAGTTTAGTTATATAGACGCTGTAAAAAGAGCATACAAATTCATTCATTTGTTTTCTATAGTGAGAAGCTTGGCATTGATTGGACAGTTGGTGGTTACCTCAGATTGTTGGTGGCTCCACTCCATCCATCAGGTGTGCCAGTGAATCCAAAATTCAGGTGGACCACACCACATAAAATAGTGGCGATGGGATGCCTAATCAAGTTTTGGATTAGGCAAGTATTTTATCTTCCCTTCATGCTAGTGGGACCACCTTAATGAAGGGTTAGATGGCACGTAAAGATCATAGTTGTTCATGTCTCTATCCTAACTGTTTCCTATGTCAAAGCTTACTTGAGTTTTCAATTTGATTTAAAATTTAGCTCACATCCTAATATTAACATTTGATGTAGAGCATATCCTAGACACTTTTTCATGGCAAAGATGGACCAGAAAAGGCCTGGTCAGAGGCGGAAATGATTCATACCATCGTAACCTTAAATCAGGTGTATCTTCCAAACCAAGATGTGTTTTTCGACATAATATATATGAGTTTGGGGTAAGATAACCTACTTAAGCCAACCAACCCTGCTATGTTGGGTTGCTCGTGCCATATTTGCAAAATTCTATCAGATCGATAGTCAAAAGTCCCATTTATTGTCATTTTTACGATAAATAGTGGCTTTAAGTTGGAGTGTAACTTTTGATTCTTTGAGTTGTAGAAGTCGTGTCCAACATGAAAAGGGGCTTATAAAAGTTAGGAAAACAATGTGGTTGTGCAGATTGGACACTTCTATTTTTGGCAAAAAAAGTCTATTATGAATAGTAGTTGTTTATAAATAGTAAGTTTACTATTTATAGTAAATCACAATTTCAAGGTGTTTGAGTTGGAGTATGAGTCTAAAACTCCATCATATGTTTAAGCTAATTATTTAAAGGATTGTAATTTCATTTATCATCATCAATCAAATTATTTCAAATTTATTAGGAAATATTAAATTTTTTTTTTATCCTTTGTGGATTTAAGGAAGCTCATGCGAGCAGTCCAGAGAGCTCCATGAATTCAAAGTAGTTATTCCTCGAGGAATACGGTGATTCACCTCATCACATCCCTCCTTGCGCCAACATTAGTCCACATTTGAGGAGTGTATGTTACGAAGATATTAGGATGACCTTGTTGATCTTTTCAATTGCATCTTTCAATCATGGAGATTCCTTTAAGCATAAAATACCAATGATCATGACCATACAATGTTTTATGGCCAACTAATTTTTAAAATGCAAGGATTAGTGCTTGTCGAATCTTAATGTCTTGAATTATATTAGTTAGATTCTATGGGCTTATTGTGTTTTATGTGTTTTATCCACACTACCATCCATTGTATTGCTCATTTTAAGGCATGAGCCGAAAATTGAAGCATATCCATAGCTTCACACCACAGTAAAACTGTGTGAATTGAAAGCCCGCCGTTGAAAACTTCATGGGGATCATAGAAGTTTTGGATCAAGATGATATTTGTGTTTTCCCTTTATCCATGTGTAAGTGACTTGTGACCTTATGAGCAGATTGGATGACAAATAAACATCACTTCGGAACCTAAGAAGGTTTCAATAGTGGACACCATTATCTCCACTATTTCCCATCGTGTGGTCTACTTGAGCTTTGGATATGCTTTAATTTTAGGCTAATGACCCAAAATGATATATAAAAGCTAATGAAAAATGCGGATAAGACACCTACATCCATGGTGGGCCCTACAGTTTATTGGGTACACAACAGTGCCATGAACCCTCAACGTTAAAGGCACAGTACTGTGGAGCATACAATAACTTAATGTGCAGCCAATACCAAACATGAATTGTGTTGTAATGAGCTCACCTCGCTATAACATGGTGTGGATATGGGGCCCACCCTAATATATGTTTTATTCACGCCGTCCATCTATTTTTCCAACTTATTTTGAAGCAGATCCTGAGCTCAAGTGACCACACTAGAAAAGGACAGGAAATATCTGCAATTGAAACCTTATTAGGGCCCATAATGATGTTTATTTGTCAACCAACCTGTTCATAAGGTAATACAGACCTGAATGATGGGAAAAATACAAATAAGCTTGATACAAAACCTCATTTACCCCAGGAATTTTTCAGCTATATTTGTTCATTTTTCACTGTTTCCTGTGGTATGGTCCATTTGAGCTTTGGAGATTCTTCTATTTTATGCTCATGCCCTAAAATGAGTTGAAAAATTGGATGGATGGCGTGGATAGAACACATACATCACAGTGGGCCCCACAGACAATCCGCATCCACCTCTACTATGCTAGAGTGTAGCATAAGTCAAGTCCACTGGTTGTTATTTCCGTTTTAAGCTAAGAATCTTAAAGCTTTTGGGTGTGTTTTTAATTGGATAGTTCAACAACTATTTACAGATGGTGGCGACTCAATCTTCCTTACACATGGCACTAAATTAAAAGTATCTAGACCATCCAAACTGTCAGTCCTGTTGTGGATGGAGCCTCTCTACCGTCGCACCAACATTCACACGTGGAAAGAAGTACAGGCATGCGAAGTAGGAGGGAGCGGATTCGGTGCTGCCCTGGCCTTATCCAAGATGGTGTGGCCCTTACCGTGGGGCCCACCTTGATCTATGTATTCTATATCTACCCTGTCCATCTGTTTTTAAAAATCATTTTTGGGCATGATTTAATAATGAAGCAAATCCAATTACCAGGTGTACCACATCCCAAGAAACAATGGTGATTGGCCATTAATAGGCTGCAAAAGCTCTGGATTAAGCTGATATTTGTTTTACCCTTCATCAGGATTTATGTGACCTTATCAACAGGTTGGATCGCAAATAAACATTACCAAAACATTACGGATGACCCTAAGGAGGTTTTTAATGGTAGGGCGTTCATCAACAGTGTTTATCATTGTGTGGTCCACTTGAGATTTTTATATATTTAATTTTTGTCACTATGCAATAAAATGAAATGAGAAAACGGATGGACGGTGTGGATATAGAATAAATACATCAAAGTGGGCCCCACGGTAAGGGTGGCACCGTCTTGGGTGGAGCCGGGGCCGCACCTAAACCGCTCGCGAAGTGGGAAGCGTAGAGTTCAAACCGTTCTAAATGGTGTAAAACTGTCATTGGAACGTAGCGTTTATGAACCAAGAGCCATTCGAAAGGGTTTTCGAAAGCCCTAACGTTCCACCGCAGGACACCTCCGGCTCAAAAGAAAAATCAGTGATTCGATTCTCTCAGCTGAGACATCCATTAAAGGTGAAATTACAGGGGAGTAATCGGCCCAATGAGAAGATCCTATGACTGAATTTTCACGGGCATTGGAACCCAATCGAAGGAGAAGTTTGAGATTCCCCCATTTCACATCCGGACGGCGGTGGAGCTCAAGATTTAGGTTTTTTTAATAATTTAAAGCGGAAAGGAGGTATCTTTCTTACTATTAATCTCGGTCAATGAGTTTTATTTCATTTTGATTGATTTAGGGTTTTTTTTTGGCATTTTTTTTTCGTTTTTTTCCCTTTTTGGGAGGCCGGTTCCTGTCCAACGTTGTAGAATTAGCTTGTGGGGCCTACAAATATTTCTTCTGTGGGGCCCACTGTGGCCTTCTGTGGTGTGTGTATGGCATGGAATCAAACCCATCCAATCCATCATGTGGGCCACCACTTTACAGTGGTGCATTTTGAATGGATATACATTATTTTCTATGGTGTGGCCCACATGATGATAAGAGGTCTGATTTCTTTTTCTACTGGCTGTCCATTGTTTCTATGTTGTGGCCCGATATCCAACCCATATAGTCCAGCGGGGTTGATCCAAACATAATGTGGGTCACCACGGCACAGTTGACGGTGACAATCCGTTGTTTTCTATGTTTGGCCCACTTGGTGATTGGATATGCTAATTTTTGCAGCATCCCATAATCATAGCTGCGCTTACTGGACGGGCAGGTTGGATGGCTTACATAGTTACACACGGTGGGTCCCACTGTCAGTTGCGTAACTTCTGCATATTTAGTCATCTAGTAACACTTGGTTACTTGTCTTTTTTTTTTTTTCTCACTAAAGATGAATAAAAGAATTTTTTATATTTGTTTAAGTTAATTTCCTTTTGTTGTTATTTTTCAATAAAATAAAAATAGATAACTTGTTTTGAACACGATTTTACTTGAAAAATAAGGCATACTTTTGTCTAGCTATTTTAAAAAATATTTAAATAGTAAACATAAATATAAAAAATAGCAAAAAAGTAGAAGTACAATGTAGCTTATGCTACACAAGATTTAGCTTATGCGGCACGCCATAGAGGGGCAGATGCTATGCTACATGATACGTGCAACCTTAATGTTTTGATTTTTAATGCTTATTAGGCATCAATGCTCATTGACTCAAAGTTCAAATTCTTCAATTTTGCAGGTAGCTAAACTGAGCTATATCAGCATAGCTGACCTGGTAAGTAAAGTTAGGCTGATGCCTTCTGGGTCCAATTTTTTTTATGTATACTCTTTAACGGGACCTTTTCTTAGGCAGTATGGCTCAACACCAGTGTATCCTTGCTATAGTTGACAGGTGATTCTTTTGAAGCCATGCCGGCAATGAAGAAGGTGGGTAAAAATGGTTAGTATTTGCAATCAAACATCTTCATTTGTTTTACATGGAAGTAATCTAGTACCTAAGTAGAATCCTTCATATCTGCTGCTGGAAAGGACTGGGAATAGCTGAAAGTGATTATCTGGTGCGCCCCATCATGGGATGATCAGTGCCCTAATATCTCTACTGTTGGGTTATCGTAGCTAGCCAATTAAAATATACAATTACAACCCGTTCCCGGTTAGAAGGGGCCAAATCAGATGGTTAGAATCATCTGATGGAGATCTTCGGGTTATCTCCCATCCACCATGTGGCCATCATATGAAAAAATGGGTTTGCGAAAAGGCGGGATCCATAGTTTGTGGGGCCGAAGAGAGTCTCACTTGGGCATTGATAATTTCTTATTAAATCCACATGGTATATTTGACGTGACAATTGGAATGATGATTTTCTTTGGAAGGAAGTATACTATACTTGGTGTGAATTATTTCCACCATTCAAGCCAGCATTCTGTACAAGTGGGGCTGCCTTGGGATCCAAAGCTTTCATTTTCTAGTCCCCACCTTGTATGGTTGATACTACGAGGGAAACTTCCCTCATTGGATAATCCTAGCCATTCAATATTTGTGTTGCAAATGGATGGTTGACAAAAATATGGCTAGTGGCCCACATACATTGAGTGCATTGATTGGGTGGCTGGGATTGTCTCATAGGGCTCTAGATACAAAGGGTTTGGCTTTGTGAAAAATGAACCATTCGCAATGGACCTGTAGAAAATTTGGCAGTGCGATGATTATTATCCATGCGCAAATTAAGTATATATGACATATAATGGATGGTCATCCGATGGGTGATTACTGGAATGGGAAGGTCCTATTTGAACAAGTTCTATAATTTTGCCATTGAATGTCATGATGGGGCCAATGGTCAGTGGTGATCACTGTTGATGTGATGTGGGTCCCCTAAGGTGATTACATGTAATAAATTTTTTTGAAAGATGATACTTTTATTGAAGGAGGAAAGAGAAAAAAACAAGGAAAGGAAGACTAAAGGAAACCTGGAAAAACCCAAGCAAAAGAAAAAGACCAACAATGGAAAAGAAAAAGCAAATGAAGAATTTGCAGGAAAAAACAAAAACTGCTCCCGAGCAACTAAAGCCCCGAAGACAAAAAAAAAAAACTAGAAAAAGATGTAAGGGGCCCAATCTTTTAGAAGGACTAGCACTCTGGAGAACATCCCCGTAGTAGAAACTGAAATGTTCCTGAAGCAACAATTGTTGCGCTCGTGCCAAATAACCCAAACAACAACCAATAGAATGGTCTTCCACTTTTTTTTTTTCCCAGGGCTCCACCTGATTCTGCATGCCCTCCATATCACTAGGCATGACCCAGGAGACCCCTGTGAGCCTGAAGATGCTCCACTAAATGTCGGATTAGAAGGAACAGTGAAGCAACAAATGATCCACCATCTCTTTTGCTCTGTAACACAGGAAGCACATATTCAGGATTTGCATGCCACGCTTCCTCAAGTTGTTAATAGTCAAAATCCTTTTCCTTCCAGCCAACCATCCAAAAGCAACAACCTTCGGCGGGGCTTCGTAGAACCAGGCAAAACTGGTATGATAGGGGAAGGAGGATGCAAAGAGAGATTTGTAGAAAAATCGCACTGAAGAACATATTGAGGGTGATAACGCCCGCTAGATGGAGTCTTTTGGCATATGAGGGAGAGGAGGGGCATCTTGCAAGAAAGAGATAAGGCTAGTAAATTCCTGAAGCTCAAAATCAGAGACATTCATACGAAATAGCGGGTTCCAAATCCCTCCACTAACATCAGGAAAGAAGTACTCTTTTACAAGACTATTATGATTCTCTGAAATTGCGAACAAGGCGGGGAAAGATTCGGCTAGAGATCTATTGCCAATCCAAATGTCCAACTGGAACCTAATTGTCTCCTTTCCCCAACGAGTAGGAAATTTCGTCAAACATCGGTGTGGCAGATTTGGCGATTCCTTTCCACAAAAAAAGAGGCATGATAGAGGGAGGAATTCTTGGTCCATCATCTGGTAGAAGAGACACCGTACTTAGCTGTAACGATCTAGCACCATAGGCAGCCTTTCTCACACCCAAATCTCCAAACCCATTTACACAGAAGAGCTTCATTAAAGAGACAGATACTTAATGTTAGTCCCTCCGTTCTCATAAGAGGAACAAACCTCTTTTCATTTCACAAGAGGGGATTTACCACCACTTGAGCCACCTTGCCACATGAAGTTTTTTCTGAGCCTATCTATCTTAATAATCATAGAGTTCGGGCATCTGAACAACGAAAAGAAGTAGATTGGCAAGTTAGAGAGGGGAGGCTTTATGAGATTTAATCTCCCTCCTAATGGCAGAAGATTGAGCTTCCAGGAGGAGAGTTTTCACTCCATTCTTTCAATAATTTTGTCCCACAAAGCAAGGGGGGCTTTCCAATACAGAGGGGTAAACCCAAGTAGAGAGAATGGAGAAGGCATACCTTACACCCAAAAGATTCAGCTAAAGAAGAGCAGATCTCTGGATCCAAGTTGTTACCAAAGAATTCAGTCTTGGACAGATTGATTTTCATACCGGAAATGACCTGGAACCGGGAGATAGTCATACTCGAAAGAGCCACTTGAGTTTCGTCTGCTTCACAGAAGACTAGGGTATCGTCAACAAACTGCAAATGAGAGATCGGAAAATTGAAAATTTCCACAGAAAAACCAGTAAAGAGGCCGATCTCTTGCCCACAGGACAACATGCCGCTGAGAGCCTCTGTGACTAGAACAAACAGAAATGGGGATAAGGGATCTTTAAACCATTGGATATCACTCGCAGGCAACTTTGGTTGGCCATTAATGTTTGTGATTGTAATTGCAATAACTTTTTTTTTCCCAATGTCTACTTTCTGATTTCCAAGTGTTTCATTCCACAAATCTTACAAATAGTCATGTATAATGGAAATGACATCAGATTTTAATTTTAATTTTAATTTTTATGGAAGTTCAAAAAATCCCAAACAGCGAAAAGGATCATATTTCATGAAAATCCAATTTTTGAATGGAGGGATGCATGGTGGGGAATTGATTGTAGGGCAGGCGTGTGGCAAGGAAGGAGATGATAGAGAAAGGAGGGTTCTCGATCACTTACTCATGTAAGGAAAAGGAAACAAGGATGGGGATGTGTGGTTATGAAGGGAGGTTTGGATGCTAGGCATGGAGGAGGAAAGAAGGTTCGAAAGTTTGACGCAACGAGAGGGAGACACGTGTTGGGAGGAAACCGACCGCACGCAGACATATGGGGATCCATGGGAGGAATGGTGTACATGTGTCAATCGGAATGGGGAGGCCTCGCCAACACATGCGACAATTGAGTTATGTGTGGAGGTTGTATCTAGGGAGGCACGCGGGATCATCTGCACACCTTTAAGCATTGCGGGGAACCTTTTCGACTTAAAAAAACCCTTCTCCCCCAAGAACTCACCTAGGAGAGAGGGGCCTGGAGTCATGAAGCTAAAGACTAGCTAGGAACTTCTATTCGAAAATCACATATGACAGCCGTGTGTGTGAGGGTGCTTAGCAATGGCACTTCGATCGAGATGGTGGTGTTTCAAGATGCAAAGAGCATGAGGAATCTAGAGAACTAGGAACATGTGTTGGTGCTACATGAAGAACAAGCCCTAATTCTTGAAGTTGTAAACGAAGGATTGATGCATAGCTTGGGGGAACTGTTCTTTGAACCACTGGATATCACTCCCATTTAGAAAGCAAGAGGAGAGTTAGGGGACATGCGGAGGCGAATGGAGAAGGGGTAGATAATGCTATAGTGTGGTGGAGTATAAAACAAGAAGACAATGAAATGAAGTGGAAAAAATGGGCGATGAATCTTATGGGGAAAAAGATAGGGGTTACATTTGGGGATTGTTAAGAAGGTTTCATAGAACTCTTCAAATTTGTGAAGTGAGGAAACCAAAAGGCCCTGTTGAAGAATTAGGGAATGATAATGCTATCTCCAAGAGGCAGAAGAGAGTTGGCTAGAGGAAGTGGACAAAAACACCAAGTTCTTTCATACTATTGCAAGTGCTCGCGCTAGACACAACGTGATTCATAGTATACTAGTGGATGGAAGAAGGATAGATGACAAAGTGCAAGTGTGCAACATGATAGTGCAATTCTATGATAATTTTCTATTAGATGAGTGATGGGGAAGACCTTAGTTGGATCAACTAGCATTCAAACAAATTAATGCGAGTGGACTCGAAAAGATTGGAAAGGCCAATAACGATGGAAGAGGTGAAAGCAGCCTTCGATTCTATGAGTGGTGATAAAGATTTGGGCTCGGATGGTTTCCCCTTAGCTATTTTTCGAGTGTTGTGGGAATTATTCAAAGGGGATCTATGTAGTTTTGTCACTAAATTTCGTAGGAGGTTGCCTTTCTCCAGAGTTAGGGGCCATGTTCATGGATCTTATTCCAAACAAAAGAGTCTTTGGGACTACTGTTGGATCAGTTTCATTAGTGGGCCATACAAAATACTTGGAAAGATTCTCGCCACAAGGTTTCGAGGGGTTTTAGATAAGGTAATATCAGAAACATAAGGGGCATTTGTTTGGGGGAAATAGATACTGGACAATGCTCTTATTGCACGTGGATGTTTGGATTCGAGGCACAGGGAAAGGAAGAATGGAATTGGCTGCAAATTGGACAATGAAAAGGTGTATGATCATGTAGACCAAGGATTTTTGGATCATATGTTTGGAAGATTGGTTGTGGGGAAAAGTGGAGGAGTTGGATTAAAGAGTGTCAGTTTAACAAGGTTCTTAGTGTTGGTGAACAGCTCCCCAAAGGCTTCTTTTGGGTGTTAAGAGGTTTATGGCAAGAAGAACCAATCTCCTTTCTCATCCGTAGTTGTGGTGGAAGCCGTGAATAAAATGTTGGATAAGGGATAGGAAGTGGGGCTAATAAGAGGCTTCAAGGCGGGCAGTTGATTGCCACCAATCTCCCATCTTGAGTATGCAGATGACACTTTTATTTTTTGAGGTAGAACCCAACATAGTGGAGAATCTAAGGAAGGTAGTGGGATTTTTTGAGGTGGTCTTGGTCTTAAAGGTCAACATAGCAAAGATTGTTCGGTTTGGCGTGCGCAAAACAAAGGATGAAGTACCAACCTTGCCTGGATTCTTTAGGTCTAGGGTTGGTTCATTCCCATCTACATACTTAGGACTTCCATTGTGCATGGGTTTACTGAGAAAACACTTGTGGTACAAAGTCATTGAAAGGATAGAAGAAACTTCCTGTGGCAAGGAGTAGATGTAAAACAAAAATTCCACTTTTTAAAATCGGAAGTGGTGTTCAAGCCATACAAGGAAGGGTTGCGGGAGTATGAAGGTTGGGACAGATAAATGAATCCCTTCTTGGCAAATGGCTATGACAATTCAATAGGAGGAACTTTGTGGAGGAATGTAATAGCTAGCAAAAATGGCCTACGGGAAAAGAGTGAAAAGGTCGTTGCTCTATAGGGTGTTGGGGGTGTGGAGGGGAGTTTCATCAGTGTTGGACAAGTTCAAGGCCGACATCTGTTACAAATGGGGAGATGGGAAAATGATTTGTTTTTGGAAGGACTTGTGGATAGGGGAGAGCCCGCTTAGCATGAAATTTCTGATGATAGCTAGTGTTGCTGAGGATACGGAGGTGACAATAGACACGCGTTTCTCTTGTAGGCGACTAAGTTGTATGGACTCCACCGTGTTAGAAAAACTTGATGGATGAGGAAACAAAGAAATATACCAAGCCACCAGAGTGGCTACAACGTATTAAATAGCAACCGGGTAAGAAGAGGTCAGGAGTCTTTTCAGTGCACTCCTATGGTTCACTAATCCAAATCTGAATGAGGAGAGCGGAAGACTACCATTTGTGTGGTCCCACGACGCTCCCCCATCTGGCGGCGTTTACTTGGCTTGTGGGAAGGAATAAGATTCTCTCCATTGATAATCTATAAAAGAGGGTAATTATTCCTAATTGCGGCGTGTTGTGCATGAGAGATGCGGAGATGGTAGATCACTTATTTTATTGCTTGTTTGCCATAACAATATGAGTACTGATGTCGGGTTCAATTATTGGGCTCCTATCGGCATGGCCTAGCGGAGGAGTAAAGAGAAAAGAGGTCCAATGGTAGAAACTAATGATGATGGAGGTATTATGGGTGATATGAAGGGAAATGAACACATGACACAACGCTTCCAAGACAAAAGTGAATCGGAAATGGATGTATATAAAAGGGTAGAGATGAATGTCATTTGGTGAATATCTTATTTAAAGGTTTTTGGCCTAGACGATGGGTCCGTCCTAGTTGGAATGTAATACTGCTGTAAATTGGATCCTCCAGGCTCTTCCCATCAATAAAGAAATAGCCCATTTTCTAGAAAAAGAAAAGAAAAGAAAAAAAGACAACTTGATCTTATCCTGTCATATATTCTAATCTTGGCCATCAATCTTTATATAAAAAAATCTAAATAAACCCTAACTAGATGTGGCACTGTAGTGTATTGTAGTAAAAACTATAGCAAGCCTCTTTTTGCGGAGATAGTTAATGGGTCCCATGACTAATGTATTTGGGGGGAACAATTCCATGCCTAAATCGCTTTTATAAGGGGATAAATAAATTTCAATATTCTCTGGGTTGGTTATGTCTCCTGGCTCCCAATTGATGGCCATTGCCTACATGATCTTATGGACCTTGGGAGATCACTTTAACATTTGAGAGCCTAGATTGGTGGTGGCTAGGCTCATAGACCTAGGTCTGGTAGCCTTGGTGAGTCACCTGACAAACATGCTTGTATGCAACTAGTTTATAATCATGGGCCACACAAGAAGAGAAGGAAGTTTGGTTGTGTGGAAGCTCAGATGGGAATGGGCTAGGCCTATAGATCTAAGTTGGTGCCCTTGGTGAATCACCTCGACCAAATAGTTTATAACTGCAAGCTTGAAGAGAATGTTGCCATCTTATTAGCAGCAAATGCTAGTGTTTTAGGTTTTTACTCTAGTTATTAAATGCATTTTTGTGATGTTATTTTATTTGGTCCCTTTTGCATTAGCCAGTGTTTATGATTTCAAGTGATTTTTTCCTGAGCTTTTGTGTTTGTTATGCTATGTATTATCTAGTGCTTATGTTGGGTGTGTGGAAGCTCAGATGGGAATGGGCTAGGCCTATAGATCTAAGTTGGTGCCCTTGGTGAATCACCTCAACCAAATCGTTTTATAACTGCAAGCTTGAAGGGAATGTTGCCATCTTATTAGTGGCCAATGCTAATGTTTTGGGTTTTACTCTAGTCATTTAATGCATTTTTGTGATGTTATTTTATTCGATCCTGTTTGCATTAGCCAGCATTTGTGATTTCAAGTGATTTGTTCCTGAGCTTATGTGCTTATTATACTATATATTATCTAGTGCTTATGTTGCTTTCTCATTTCGTTTCCCTTTCTCTTGGCAAGTCAGGATGCTGAACACAACAGTAGCAAGGACATATTCAACAAAATGATGGAGGAGCTCGAGCTTGAGAGTAGTCCCGTTGATTTTCAACTTCCAAATTGGTTGAAGAAAAGGAAGCCCATGCACTACACCTTTATAAGGCGCAGTATCCATCTAAAATGTTCCTTTGCTTCTTGAATAAATGTTTGTTTGAAAATTATCATTAGAAGTACAAAACCTTGCATCGAAACCATGGCCCTCGTGCCTGGATGCTAAATTTTTTTAGACGTTTTACCTGGGCTTTGTTTTCTAGAGCCCCATTAAATGATCAATTATTTAGCTATCATAGCTACGTCAAATAGACTCTTGCATTTACTCCTGAGTCCTGAAAGCCTAATCATTTTGCTTCCTCCACGCATAACAACATATCTCAGGAAGAGCCTAGTGCAAAAGAATGCTTCCTCATTTCCCTTTTATAGCCAACCATCCAAGCTTCAAGAAGATCACCAACCACGTCAGGCATCATCCAAGACAATCTAAACAAACATAATAAGAGCCCCAAACTTCCTGATAAATCTACATGGTCCCCATTTTTGCTTATTGTAGTGTCGACATTATGTGATCATATACGTACACACATGTATATGTATCATCATCATCACATCATCATTTATGCCTTATCCCAACTAATTGGTTTGGCTACACAAATCTTGTGCCGCCATTCTACTCCAGCAAGGACCATTCCTCAGTTAAACCACAGGACATCATGTCTTTTCTTGCTACCACCATCTGCATCCTTTGGAGTCTTCCCCTTGCCCTTTTAGAGCCTTTAACTTGAACGAACTAACTCCTAACCAGTGTAGACTGTGTAGTACTAGGTCTCCCTTGCACATGACCAAACCATCTAAGTCTACTTTCCCTCATCTTGTTACCAATTAGTGCTACTTCTAAGTTGCCTTTAATCCATATATTTTTGATTCTATACTTCCTCACCTTGCCACTCATCCATCTCACCACCCTCATTTCAGCTATGCTCATCCTATGAACTTGTTGCTCCTTAACTGCCCAAGATTCTGTCCCATAAAGCAGTGCTGATCTAACAGTCACCCTATAAAATTTATCCTTTAGTTTGATAGGTATGCGGAGATCACATAAAACTCCTAAGGCAAATATCCACTTCTTCCACCCAGTTTGAATTCTATGAGCAATATCCTTCTCAATCTCACCGCACTCGTGAATTATTGACCCGAGATATGAAAAAAATTGGTCATTTTGGTTTACTTCTTGGTCAATCTTAACTAATTCCTCTTGTCCAGTCTTATTGTTGCTAAAATTGCATTCCATGTGCTTTGTTTCTGTCCGACTGATTTTAAAAACTTTACACACACATATGTATGTATGTATTTATGTATGTGTATCTCTGTGTGTGTGGCTAGGTGCTGCTCCCGCTTTGAATTGTGCTTTGGACTTCGGCTTCAGCTTTTGCTTCCATAGTAAGTTGGGAGCTTGGGTGGAAGTAGTGTGGAAGTCCAAAAGAGATGTGCTAGAGTGGGTTTCCGGGGTTAAAAATGTAAATGTTGAAGTAGTGGCTACCTTGCTTGGGTTGTAATTTTTCTTTTGGGGTTGTATTCTTTTCTTTTTTTATTTTTTTATTTTTTTATTGAAAGCAGCTTCTCTATATCTAATGGTTATCCTTCAAAGAAAAAAATTGCTCACATATTGAAACATATACTTGCTCCCACACCTGAATCTGTTGCCTCACATCACATGCTTCGTGCATCTAAGAACCAATCTCTGTCTCTCAGATTGAAGAACTGAAGAAGACATGCTGGATTTCATACAAGTGGGCCTTGTTTTTTCAACTCTCCCTACTCTTTTCCCTCCAAACAGTTTTGCATCACCATTTTCATTTCCCTAGGAAAACTACCAAACAAGAGAAAATTGCCAAACAACATACATACATGGAAGATCAAATTACTTTCTATGCAAATGCAATCTTGGAACCAAACAACAATAGTCTAAGTTCATTTTCATAAATTTCTTGAACTTCCATGATATTTTCATTTTCATGGTCATGTTATTTCGCCTCCTGATTGCCAAACAGGCCCTAATCCTTCTCTCTCTCTCTCTCTCTCTCTCTCTCTCTCTCTCTCTCTCTCTCTCTCTCTCTCTCTCTCCATATCTATCAATACTCATTAGGCAGGTCATGCTGACAATTTCACTAGAAATTCTCATTCTACTTGGTTTTTCTAAATTTTTTTGAAGATCAACAGAATTTTATTAAAGGCCCACCAGCACAAACCGGAGGGAAAAGAATACAACGGGAAGGCAGGAAAGTAAAAAGACAAAGATATCAGCCTGGGCACTTAAACAAAGTGCTCCAATCAGAAATAAGCGCCACAACGTTTGCTATCGCTGTCTCGATTGACACAGATATTTTTGGAAGCATTGTCTATTCCTCTCAGCCCAAGTCGCCCACCAAATTGCTAGAAGAGAAATGTGCCAGCGAGCTCCTTCTTTGGATTGAAGCCTTCCTCTATGACAGGTCCAAAGAAGATCCCTAACATTGTTTGGAATAATCTAAGATGAGTTGTGGAAGAGCGGACATGCAATCATATCTTGGACGTAAAGGGCTGGATATAAAAGATGATCGATAGTCTCCTCATGTTGTTTGCAAAGATAGCATCTATTTGGAATTACCATCTTCCTCTTTTGGAGATTGTTGATCGTGAGGACCTTTTTCCTTCCCACATCCCAAGTGAATGCCGCAACTTTAGGGGGAATGTGGTAGTGCCAAAAGTGAAAGGCATGCCCGCCATCCCCTCCTATCCAGGGTCGAATTATGTTATAAATGATCTCACCGAGAATTGCCCTAAGCTATTAGCATTCCAAATAAACTTATCCTTATCCCCCAAAGGCAAGATACATCGGTGCATGTCAAATAGGTGAAGAAGCTCTTCCAACTCATGATCTAGCGACTCCCTTCGGCACGATGGGGTCCAAACGACATTAGACGCATTCGCGGAAAAACAATCTGCCACAGTAATGTTTGGAGATGAAGCGATACGAGCTAGATTGGGGAAAATAAGTGTTAGAGGAGTATCGCCACACCACACATCATTCCAAAAACTAACTTGAGTCCCATCGTCGATAGAGAAGGATATCCCCTTCTTAAACTCCAGCTTGAGGGACATGATTGACCTCCAAATGTTAGAAGCCCTATAAAGGGAGGATTCCTTGGTTTCCCATCCCCCCACTTGGAGCCCATATTTAGAAGCAATCACTTCTCACTTCCTTTGTGCCAAGATGCCAAAGCCATTTCCCAGGAAGAGCCTTATTCATGCTCAAGATATCTTTCAAGCCAGCCCTTCCCTCATTCAACAGTTTGCAAACTTCCTCCCACCTCAATAGATGAAATTTGTTATCGTCTTTAGCGCCTTTCCAAGGGAAATCTCTCCTAACTTGTCCAATATCTTCCGGACTTGAGATGGGCATTTGAATAGAGACATGAAGTATAGAGGCATGTTAGAGAACATCGATTTGATAAGAGATAATCTACCCAGTGTTTTAAATATCGACGATATCGGCCGATATATCCCACGATATATCTTGTATCCCACCTGTGCGATACGAAACACACAAGTAGTGGGATATATCCCATATGTTCGATCCGGTGAACATTTTTTTTTTGATTTTTTTTTTTTTTTTTTTTCTATAAATCATGTTAAATCAATGTCAAATTGTTACAAATCCATTATTTTTCATGTTTTGCATGGCATGAAAAATCATGGATTGGGAACTTCGATTTCGAGATTTGGAGGAGAAGGACCGAGTTGCGGAAAATTGAAAAAAAATCAAAATCAAACATGTATGTAACCTAATCCAGTGATTCTTCTTTTTCCTTTTGAATGTATTGCTTATGTTTCCACATGTCTTCTTACATTTATAAATTATATGAATAGACTTTGAATATACTTGCATCAATTTAGTTAGACAACGCATAGATTAGGACCCGATATAGAGAAAACCCATTATGTGCACTCGTTTTTTGTAATGTTTTGATTTGTAAGTGTGTATTGATGTTTTTTTTTTTTTTTTTTTTTTTTAAAAAAAAAAAAAAAAAAAAAAAAACAATAACTGAAATTCGTTGAAAAATTCAACCAATTTCCAATGTTTCCCCATGTTTCCAACAACAACGATACATTACGCGATACAACTGATATATCCCATGCGATAACCGATACGTATTTGTATCCCAAGGGTGCGATATAACGCAATACCAATATTTCAAACATTGAATCTACCTACAAGGGAGAGGTGGTGACTTCTCCACTTGATAGAATCCCTTCGATTCTTTCAATCACCTTGTCCCATAAATGAGTAGCCGACTTCCCCACGCATAAAGGGAGCCCCAAATAAGAATATGGAAGAGATTCTGCCTTACAACCGAGGAGTGAGGCAAAGAGAGACGCATCCTCTTTGGCTAAGTGGATGCCCATGATCTCGCTCTTTCCCATGTTAACCTTCAAGCCAGAAGCCGCCTCAAAACAGACTATTATTTTGTGAAGATTATCCACCATGGAAGGATCCGCCTCACAGAAAATGATGGTGTTGTCTGCGAATTGAAGGTGTGAAATAGGCCTTGCTAGATTGGATACTCAAAATCAGGCTATGAGGTTGGAATCCTGGCCTCTTGAGAGCATCCGGCTGAGAGCATCTGTTCTAATTTTTTTAAGTGTTTTTTTGAAATTCTTCAATTCTGTTTTCTTGAAACTTGTTCTTAAATCTCCCATTCTCTCTCTCTCTCTATGTATATATATGTATATTGTTTTTTTGAAAGGTGATGACTTTTATTAAAAAGCCCTCCAAGCAAAAGCTTAGGTGGGAGAAGAATACAAAGTAACGAATTACAACCCAGAAAAAGAATGCAAATTACAATTGTCCATGGTCTTCAAGCTGTACACCCAATCCACCACTTCTATCTTTATCTCCATAATTACTTCCTCTACTGATCCGCATCTATGTTGGAAACATCTCCTGTCTCTTTCACTCCATAATAACCAGAGAGTTGCCACTAAACTAAACACCAAATCCCAAATTGCTGATCCTTCGCTCCCTATCCTTTATATAATCTCACTTCGTTTTCCACAAATATTTCCTTTAAAATCCTCGTTCTAATTGTTTATACTAATCCATCTCTCCATGAAACGAGGATGGATTGATAATCATAATCTATCCATGAGAGTTTGAGCAGTGACATGGGTACCAAATATCATTTTCTTTACATCTGTTTAGGTATAATGTGATGTATTCTTAACTTGTAATGCGCTATGTATGGACAGAAGCTAGGGTGGCTCACAGGTTTACTTGAAAGATGCTTGTTTCCAGCATCTCCACTGTACATTTGGCATACTTGACAATCTAAACCTTTTGATCAGGTTAATGATCAGATGGACAGGACATAGCCCAAATTTCGTGCTGATCTGAGAATCCTATCCATCCAAATCAGATCAATTTTCTCTCATTGACTGTGGACCTTCGCTCATTTCTTTCTCAGTTTTCTCAGCTGTCCATTTCTAGCTGTAAATTTCAGCTAAAGCCCCCATAAGGGGCTGACCAGATCAAAGATTTTGAATTTCAATTGCTTGAGAAGTTTGCCATGTGTACGGTGGAGATTCTGGAGATGCACGAGCATCCATCTTAGGGGAAAGCTCAATCCTAGTCCAATCCAAAAAATAACATATCCTATATACGTTTCAAGTTATACGCGATGGCAGTATCATTTGTATTCCAAATGGAGCCACCGTCGCGGGGCCACTGCCGCCAGTCCTATGTACCCAGGTTCTTTCGGTAACATAGTCAATTGACGTCGACTGGGCATTCTCCTCAGCTAGCAGGAATTACACCGGCCAATCACAGACTTATCATACATGCAGTCTGGATGAATTTTAGAGCAAGGTCTTCCTTAATAGTAACGGCGGCCATAACGGCCACAACCGTTACCATTACGATACGGGTCGTAACGGCTGTTACAGCCCCTATAACGGCCGTTACGGGCTCTCTCTCTTTTTAATTGAAAGAAAAACCCAAAAACCTGTATTTGCCCCATAAAGTTGAAAATTTTTATATGCAAAAAACCTGTATTTGCCTAGTAACAGACCGTTATGGGGCTGTTATAGGCCTTTACAGGGGGTGTAACGGCTGTTAACGGCGGTTACAGGACATTTTTTTTTTTCCATTATGGCTGTTACGACCCTGTAACGTGTAACGGTTGCCACCATTACCTTTACGTAACACCCCGTAACGGCCTTTACGGCACACCATGTTCTAGAGGCCTGCAGTGGAGACTTTGGAGATGCACGTGTCTCCATCTTAGGGGAGGCTCATAAGCTTCCTTAGCACATCTCGTTTAGATATTTTAAATTGCAGAGTTGATCTATCTTTGTTTAAAGAATTTACCTGCTTGGCCAATTCATGGAACTGCTCAGAACTGAGTCAATTGACTCTGTGTAAATCAGTGGTCGTTCACAACAAACCGTGTAACTCACTGGAGTACTGTGTCTGAGCACTGAATTTTACATGGTTGGATATTGAAGATCTTCTGTACTTCCATGTATTAGATATGATGTGTGGTTTAATGAACAAATAAGTCATAGGCTTGTTGAAGAAATATTTAAAGTGAATTGTGGATTCTCCCTTGATTTTTTATTCAACAAAATAAGCTAATGATTGCAAAAGAATTGTGTTGATCTTGACTTGAAAAATAATGGGATCGACTAAGGGCCATTTTTCGTGCTTCTTAGAAGTGCACAATTGGTTCACAATTAGCATTTCTCTGGAATTGCTTTGAGAATTACTTATGCGCAAAGAAAAAAAAAACATGTTTGGTAAACTTAAATGAAAAACGTAATTTCTTCCAGTAATGCTTTTACTGTTAGGATTGTCCAACATCACAGTTCATTTTCTTAAAATTTTTTTCAGCGGGCCATCTGCGACAGGTCCTGCTGGGTCAATGGATAAATTGATAAAGATGACATACATACTCAGGGATATGGCCGCTGAATAATTTTTTGAAATATTGGGGCCCACTGTAGATGATTGGAGCTCACTGAATCAGATGTGAATGGAGCATAACCAGAAAAATACAGTGAGAATATGATAGTAACAATTTGGTTTTGCTCATGGAATTTGAACGTCGCGGTATTTTACTGTTAAACATCCATTTAATAGCCATCAACAGGATGGTAGGATTTCTTGATTAATGTGATTTTAGAGATATGCTCCGGCACAATGTGCCCCTCAAAAATTGACATGGTCTGGATAGTTGTACATGAGTCCTACTGTTACTTGAGGATGACAAGTCACCACCATTGTCAAAGTGGGAGCGAACTAGCACAATTGTGAAAATACCCGTCTTTGGCGACATGCACCCTTCACCTTCTAAGGCTATCATAGGGAAAATGCACCTAGAATACAACC